>SSNP01000016.1:1152314-1177060 GCA_006937955.1 Pachypanchax playfairii | reverse complement strand
GGACCCTCTGACCACCACCAAACAACCACCGGACCCTCTAACCACCACCAAACAGCCACAGGACCCTCCGACCCCCTCCAAACAACCACCGGACCCTCCGACCACCACCAAACAGCCACCGGACCCTCCGACCACCACCAAACAACCACAGGACCCTCCGACCCCCACCAAACAGGCACCGGACCCTCTGACCACCACCAAACAACCACCGGACCCTCTAACCACCACTAAACAGGCACCGGACCCTCCGACCACCACCAAACAAGCACCGGACCCTCTGACCACCACTAAACAGGCACCGGACCCTCCGACCATCACCAAACAGGCACCGGACCCTCTGACCACCACCAAAGCATTATGGTGCTGATCCTGATTCATTTGCCATCCCCTATTGTTTATTCCTAATGCTATTGTAATAAACAAATCAAAATTAAAAAATTAAGTAATGAATACAATAATAATGTACTCATAATGATTCAAGTTGTTGAACTATCCACTTTGTTCAAGGCAGTAAACTTATAAAATGTTTCAGTTGTAGAAATACAATCATTTCACTGCAGTAAAATCTGCAGGTTTTCAGTAAAAATTTAATATTATATTTTTCTTGATGTATTTTCTTTCAAATACAGTGTGTTTTAAAATATCACCATTATAAGTACTCAGTAATTATGTGGATATGCATATGTAAGCCACTTTTTTGAGACCTTTATTTATCTGTACAGTCAGACAGGATGTGGCGCACAGTGCTTTTATTGTGAAGACAGGAAGAGTATGTATGTTCGGTGGGGGAATTTTGCTGTTCGAAGACAGAGTTCATGTCGTCGTCCTTTCTTCATGTTAAGTTTTTATAACGTCAGTGGTCATCATAATTAGACCCTCGGCTACACATAATTTATAGTTTTACTGAAATATGAGTTCTCCAGAAAGAAAGTGAAAAACCTGGAACTTACTAAACTCCCCTGTAACGTGGACACACAGACCCAGGACATCTTCATCCAGCAAGCTAGCAGCTAATGTCTTGTCACGCTGCTGCAGAGTGTGCGCGCCCGTCTAAATATCGTCTATTGCCACCAGATAACTTAACACAATGTGAACATAATAACTTAACACTCCTGTACTATGGACTATGGTGTATCTTACTTACTGGTTTTTGTTGCCTCCACTGGCTCGTTCCCGCCGCCGGTTCGTAACTGACTGTAAGTGGCGGTCATTGGTTAAGGGTGTCACGTGACTGATGCAAGACAGATCCTTTTATTTTGCAAAATTGATACAGTATTAATAATTGTGTTGGGGGCACAGACAGACATGCACACAAATTTTAAAAAATTAATTAAAAATAAAGAGAACTGAACAGAACCTGGGGCACCCCCCCCCCGCACGCCCAGCTGTGACCAGTCGTGGTGTTTAACAAATTTTTTACAGCCTGCCTCACTTCCACTTCCTTTAGGTGGTTGTTAATTGCATAAATTCATAGATTTTTCCTTGAGAAAGTTTTAAGAATGATTCAAGTCCTACATTCAACATGATTTGACACATTAATATTTATTTTATATGATCAGGAGTTTTTATGTTTCACGAGAGTCTCACCTGCCTCACCTGTCTCACCTGCCTCCTGTGAGCTCATGTCTTCACAGACATGTTCTGTTCTGACCTAGAGGTGAAACTCCTGCATGTCAGAGTGAGTCCAGCTGAGATCTCTGACGGGTCCAGAACTTTTTTCTCTAACTAGTTAAACTGACGGCAGGTTTTGGTTGAAGTCCTGGACTCCACTGAGTCAGAGTAACCAAACCTGGAACCACAGCATGTTCAGCTCAGTTTGACAGGAGCTGAAACCAGCAGCAGGTTGCCCCCCCCCCACACACACACACACGCACATACACACTGTGAGTGGATTGTTTCTTTGTTTTGGTTTTCAGTCAGTTTATTTTGATGTTTTGCAGCTTTGTGTTTCTGCAGTGTTGCATCTGCTCGGTGTTTTGCAGAACGTTGAATTCCCTCGTCTCATCGCAGCTCATCTTCCTCTTCTGTCGCTCCATCAAATCGAGCTCTTCCTCTTCCAAACCGTGGACATGCAGGAACCTACTTTTCTCCACACACAAAACTCCACTGGGGACAGAATTCAGTGCTGCGCGTTAAATTATTGATGAAGCATCCGCTGCTTCTTTTCTTCTTCCCCCCCGAGGTTTCAGACTAAGGGACGCTGAGAGAAAAGCCCAAATCTCTAAGGACTCGTTGTACATGTGAACACAAGGCAGAATGACTACACACACACGCAGAGCAGGTCTGAGTAAGTTCAGGTTCTGGTCGCTGGACCGGACCGGACCCACCGTGGGCTCCTGGAGGCTCTAACATTCATCACGTCTCACAACAAACAGCTTCTGTTCAGGATGCTGTCAGTCTCCATCAGATCCTTTCAGAAGCTTCATGGGTTCAGGTCTTCATCAGGACTGGAGCTGCAGTGAGGATCCAGCTGTTCCAACCAGATAAACATTTAAATTCACAGCCAACAAGTTTCCATGACGACATGAATAAATAAAAAATGTGAAATCTGAGCTTGTCCCCTGCTGTCCAACTTATTTACCATATTTTGTTTTATTTATATTCTGCAGGTTTGGACTCTCTGTCTTTATATGAATCTGCAGTCTGTTCCACCTGTTCAGGTGTTCCTACAGAAACGCTTCAGTTTCTGGTCTTTAGTCACATCTTGTTGTCGGCAGCTTTCAGAAGGTTCGAGTTCGACACGTATCAATTTGGATGATCTTCTCCAAACACACGGAGTGGATCCAGTTCATGATGGAAGCAGGTTTATAAACTGATCTGTCTTCAGTTGGTGAGCGTTGTCCAGATGTCTTTAACATCTGCATGTCTTTGGGTTTCTGTTATCAGAACAAACCAGAACTGAAGAGTGTCTATAACCATCTATAAGAAGATGAGAACCAGCTGTGGGATTGAAGATACAGAACAGTTGTGGATTAATAAACACTGTGACGGAACATTAAATACTGAAGCAAGAACCAGATGAAATCAACTTCATTCAGTTTAAATAAAGACACAAATCTGAAAATACTGACGAGCTGCACAAAGAAACAGAAAACCCAAATACACCACGAGGCCTGGAACAACTACACTCAGTCCAGAAACCCACTCCTCTGAGAGGAAAGGTATCGATCAGGTATTGATCAGGTATCTCCTCTGATTGTTCTTCAAACATCAGAAACATGCAGGAAGAACTAGATCAATACTCGCAGTGATCAGGCTGAACAAAAACCACGGAGAGACTCTTCAGATGTTAACAAGGTGAGAAATCCTCTGACTCACACCTCGTCACTAAACAAGCTCCCTCTAAAGGCGACTGGTGGAACTGCACAGAACCCACACCACAACCTGAACTATCACAGAACCCGAACCACCACAGAACCCTGACCACAACCTGAACATCACAGAACCCGAACCACCACAGAACCCTGACCACAACCTGAACCACCACAGAACCTGAACCACCACAGAACCCGAACCACCACAGAACCTGAACCACCACAGAAGAGGAAATGAACTTTACCAGATGAGAAGAAACAACAATCACAAGCTGGTTCTGAAGCTTTTGGATCTAATCGGAACCTTCAGAACTTTCTGGATTTGATGTTGTAGAACAGTCCGGTTATAAGAAGTTCTGACCCGCTGACTCCGTTCTAATGTCACGTCTGAAGGTTTTAGTGGTTCTCTAACAGCTGAGATCTTTCTGACTCTATCAAAATGACACAAATATTAAAATCTGATTTTTAGAAAAACTCTTTCAAACTCTTCAGAATCTTCCTTCTACATCCGGGTTCCAGAACTTTCCATAAATCCCTGATTGAATGTGATTCTGCCTCCAACAAACTGCAGTACATTACTTCAACAGAAGGAAGGTGTTTGAGAACTTCCTCCTGACCTGCTCAGACGTTACAGAAACCTGAATCGTGTTTTTACTTTTCACGCAGCAGGAGACGTCTGACTCGTCTCGACTTCACAGCCAGACGAGCTTTGACTGACAGATGCTCCTCTGCCCTCGGCTCCATGCGTCTCTGTCAGGGCGGCGATGAAGGAGGCGAGCTGGAGCTGGAGCTTCTGCTGCAGCTGAAGACAAACTTTAGGTGAAATCAAACCGACATGTTTTGACATCTGAGTAAAGTGTCATCTAAAGCCTCTATTATTCATAAACTAAAGAATCCCTGCAGAGTCTCCTGCTACTTTACGTCTGTCATTTATATCCTCAAGGTTCAATTCCTGCAGTCGATGATGGAGAAGCTGAAGATTCACTCCAGAATCCAAGAACATGTTACATCCTGATGAAAGACACCAGGAATAATCAGGATTTATCTGAACAAATACCAAATCTGTATCTTTAAACTCTTTTTATTATTCAAATCAGGATCAAAGTGTTTTACTGCATTTTGTTTCAAATCTGCAAATGAATAAATATTATTTAAATGTAAAACTACAAAGTTCTGTGCTAAATACATATATATTCTCATTGCATCACATCAGCTTTTATCTAAATTCTTCATCATAACCCAACGTTCAAGACTCCCAGAATAGCTGTCTGTATTTTACATCTTCTTCTTCTCAGATTAGCATTCAGCGTCCTGCTGAGCCTTCGTTATCCCAGAGGGAATCATCCACATGTGAGATGTTTCTTATAAAACATGAGAGAAGTTCTCGCTGCCATCTGTATAATTGTGAAGAGAAAACATGAAGGAAAAGAGTCGACAGCTCTCCGAGCTGTCAGGGTCCCATTAAAGTGAGAAGATGATGCGTTTCAGTCAGGATAGAAAATACAAGCCAATTTACAGCTGAAGCACTTTCTGCACACAAGAATGAACTTTCTTTATTAAAAGGTGGAAACACTCTGAAGGAACCCGCAGGACTTTTAATTAACTGTTACTTCATTATTAACTGCTCAAACATTTAGAGAAACATGTTGGTTTTCTTATACTGTCAGTATTAAACAACGATCACCATAATAAAAGTCACAATGAACAAAAAACATCTGTTTACTTCTACTGCTTTAAACCTGTTTATAAAAGTTGGTTTTAACTGAATGAATCTTCAGCGTCTCATCAGAGACAAATCTCTGTGTTTATGTCCTTTCAGCAGGTGTTCCTCAGGGTGTGGTGTTTGGTTCCTTTATCTTCATAACCTACATGTCCAATCATTCATCTCACCGACAGGTTGAGTTTATATCCAGTAACATCTGGATCCAGTTCCGCTTCAATAAACTCATTTTCAATATAATTCAGTTAGATTCAGCAGGTTTTAACTAAACATAGATTAAAACAAGAACTCCAGAGTCTAAACTTTGTTGTTGTTGTTTGGAGCCTGAGTGAGCAGATCTGGTGTTCCCTCGTGTGTTCATGTCGTTTGGTCCTTGTGTTCCCTGGTGGCACAACAACAGTGTGTTAGTGAGGTTCTGTTGTCTAATAACTAGCTGACAGACTGAGAGGGCAGCTGGAAGCAGCTGCTCCTCCACTTCCAGCAGTCAGCAGGGACGCACACAAATTACACAACTCCTTCACTTTTAAAGGATCCAAAAATCTGTACTGAAACGATGGAGGACGTCCAGAAGGAGCTTCACCAGATGTTTAACATCTTCTAAAGTGTGTGAAGATGTTGTGATGGCCACTTTGTGACCACTCTGTCCTGAATTCACCAGATGAAGAACAGCTGCTGTCTGGAAGGATGTCAGGACTCGCTGCTGAGCTTCAGGAGAAACGGGCCTTGTTGTTCTTCACCACCGTGCAGGTGAGGTGCTCCACTGAAACACAAGCTGACTTCACTCAGTTTAAAAGCTACAATATTCTAGTTAATGATATGACTGTTAGATTATCTGTAAACTTTAAACAGTGTTGAAGCTGTGGAGGCTGTATGTAAGGAGATCATCTTCAGATGTTCCAGGGACTCAAAGCACATGGTGATGACATGTAAACCCGTCAGGTGCATCGATGGAACAGGTGCTGAAATAAAAAGCAGCCAAAAGAAGAGCAACTGACCAAGACCACCTTCACTGACTGGATCCGTCCCACAGAATCTGCCCTGGATCAAGTTGTTCTTCTTAAACAATCCTGAACCCAAGACATGAACTTTAGAGCTCCGTGGTCGAGAAGAAGCTTTAATCTTCATGTAGAAACACGACTGCAGTCTGTGCAGAGAAATGTCAGATTATCTTGTTAAAACTGTTGGCTGAGTTTTCCTCTGAACAGCCACACCTGCACTTAGAGCTCATCATGCAGTCAGCATCTGGATCACAGCTGGAGTCTGGAGCAGGTAACACACATACATGAAGCTGCAGCCTCCCTGCTGGCTGCAGGAACACACACACACACAAGTGTGTTTTGTTATCCTTATGGGGACCGTCCATTGACTTCCATTAATTTTAGTAACTAGATTTATACCTAACCCAAACCCTTTTCCTAACCTTAACCATTACTGATCTATAACTAACCCTAAGACTAACTAAAACTCTATTCACACCATACCTATAAACCTAACCCCTAACCCTAAAAAGGGGAGTCCCCCTCATGGGGACCAGGCTTCGGTCCCCACAAGAACCCTCGGACCCCAGAAAGATAGTAAAAGTCAGGAAACGGGTCCCCAGGAGGTCAGAAATACAAACCCACACACACACACACACACACACACACACACACACACACAAGTGTGTTTTGTTATCCTTATGGGGACCGTCCATTGACTTCCATTGATTTTAGTAACTAGATTTATACCTAACCCAAACCCTTTTCCTAACCTTAACCATTACTGATCTATAACTAACCCTAAGACTAACTAAAACTCTATTCACACCATACCTATAAACCTAACCCCTAACCCTAAAAAGGGGAGTCCCCCTCATGGGGACCAGGCTTCGGTCCCCACAAGAACCCTCGGACCCCAGAAAGATAGTAAAAGTCAGGAAACGGGTCCCCAGGAGCTCAGAAATACAAACCCACACACACACACACACACACACACACTAGTGTGTTTTGTTATCCTTATGGGGACCGTCCATTGACTTCCATTAATTTTAGTAACTAGATTTATACCTAACCCAAACCCTTTTCCTAACCTTAACCATTACTGATCTATAACTAACCCTAAGACTAACTAAAACTCTATTCACACCATACCTATAAACCTAACCCCTAACCCTAAAAAGGGGAGTCCCCCTCATGGGGACCAGGCTTCGGTCCCCACAAGAACCCTCGGACCCCAGAAAGATAGTAAAAGTCAGGAAACGGGTCCCCAGGAGGTCAGAAATACAAACCCACACACACACACACACACACACACACTACAGGAGAGGGAGGTAAGAACCCTGGTGGAAGGAACCTTCTCAATAATGAAAAACAGGAAGTTCTGACAAGCATCAGGGGCGGGATCAATACTGACAGGTAGAGTCTTTAAAAACACCGGGATCATCACAGTTTGATATACTC
This sequence comes from Pachypanchax playfairii, assembly GCA_006937955.1. Lineage (NCBI taxonomy): Eukaryota > Metazoa > Chordata > Actinopteri > Cyprinodontiformes > Aplocheilidae > Pachypanchax > Pachypanchax playfairii. The sequence goes on along the minus strand of SSNP01000016.1, from coordinate 1,169,588 downwards.
TAGTTAGTTAGTTAGTTAGTTAGTTAGTATTAATAACAACATTTAAACATAGTTGCTGTTGGGGTTTGGGGGAGTTTTTTTGTTCCTTTTTATTTTGTTTTCTGTTTCTCTTCTTTACTCTTCAGGTGAGTCGTGGCTGTCTGTCAGCCCCGCCCCCAGGTGAGACAGCTACACCAGCTTGATAAGTTGCACCTGGGAACAATCAGCTAATTACTCCTAATCTGCAGAGTATTTCCACCCAGATCGTTTACAGATTCTGTTTCTGATGATTATTTTGTATCGTTTCTTCTGTTTGAACTAATTTGTCTTTGTTTTCTTCTTCAGTCTTTTTACTTTGTGTACGACACGACTGAGGATTCAGTTTTAAGGTTCTGTGTTTGTTTTGCTGACTGAGTTTCCTCAAACCTGGTGAAGTTTTACTTGTCCTGCTTCCTGCTCAGGTGGAGACTCCTTCCCTCCTCACTGGGAAACACCACACTGCTCTCACACACCTCTCTCTGTCCACAAGTCGTCTTGGTCTCATCATCATCATCCCTGGTTCTCTGGTTGGTTCTGTTTGGATCCATTTGTTTCTGCTGGACTTCTGCAAAGAAAAGATTCTGTAAGCAACAACAGTCCAAATCAAAATGTCCATTTACACAGTGTAACTCTGAAACTCACCACCATCCAGGTTTCATCCAATAAATATTTTACTTTGCTTCAAAAAGTTTCCTTGGTTCAGTTCTTTGAGTCTGAGTTCACCTGCTGCTGTTCCTCCTCAGTCTGACACCTGCAGGGAGGTAAAATGGGAGCAGTCTTCAGGTAAGAGTCAGAGTGACGCTGGACTCACCAACGTCCTGCCATGTCTCCATCACACAGAAGATCTTTGGAGCGATGGATCAACCAGCCCGACACAGAGGCTACAGGTTCTGCTGATTCACCCCGAGCTAGGCGAGCAGCGAGCTGGTTCTATGAGTACGGACACCTGCTTTCAGATCCAGACTAGCATCTATTAAAGGTCTGTGATTACGCCACCTGGTGTTTAAGAAGCTTGTAGAGGTGTTTAATTACTGCAGGTGGTGCATTTAATGTCCGCTGAAATCCAAGAATCTGAGTCTGTTTGTGTTGCTGTAAATCCGTCAGTTTCTCCTCAGCATCATTAGAGTCTGACAAGTTTCAAGATCAATTAAACTCCTCTCACGTGTTTTTGTGTGTAATGTGATGCTGAAAGGCAGAAATCATTTCAGACTTCAGGCTGAACAAACAGCAGCCGGCTGACTTCTGACACCCAGAGAGAAAAGAGACGACGTTAAACTCTCTACCAGTTGGCAGCAGAATCGATTCTTATTTCAATCAATACTTTGAAAGTACTGCGAGGCTTTAAAGGAGTGACCTTCCTGAGAAACTTCAACCTAAAAACACTGTATGTTTCTGAAAGACAATCCAGCTGACAACTGACTTCTATCAGAATGTATTTTATCCTTTTTATTTATTTATTGTAAAGTATTTAATAGTTTATCTGTGAACACTTACTTGGAATTTTAATTTTTCTGTTGCTGAATAGTTGCTTGTCCATATTTAAAGTTTAAAGTTAAACAGCTCAGCATGGTGGTGGAAGGCTGATGATCAGGGCTTGTTCTACACCTGCAGGACCTGGACATCTTAAAGTCCCTGAGTTGACCTCTGACCTCTGTTCTGGGGTCAAATGAGCGGCCATGAGGATGGTGATCAGGTTCTCTACATGCAGGTTTAATTCAGGTTTTATCCACAACTGGGATTTTTAGATTTAATCTTTAGTTTGACAGAAACATTCAGACACATTAAAATGTTGTTAGAATCCATCAGATGTTACACGAAGCAGAATCTGTTCCAGGTACCTGCCGATCACAGCGCTCAGTCACCTGAGAGATACATCAGCGTCACCGAAGAGAAACAGCGACCCCTGCTGAGCAGAAGCTGCACTTTAACACAGCACACTGCCGTGTGCGTGTACGTGCGCGTGTTTTCTTCACTGTGCAGCTACAGGCTGATCTGAGGTCAGTTCTGGAATCAGTTTAAACTCTGAAGCTGTTTTCAGCTGCAGTGAGGACGTCTGGAGCTGATAACAGGAGAGTTTCTACAGTTTTTAAACTGATAACTTTTTCATTTTTTATGTGTTTTATTTAACATTCAGTAAAAATTGCAGCATGAAGACTTTCAGCAGGATTTTAAACTCTCTCTGGTAAATAAAAACACTGGTCTGGTCAAACTGTTGAATATTTCAAATGCTTTTTTATTTATTTAATGTGGGTCTGTCGATACACTGCAGAGCTGATCCTACTGCTGTTGCTAGGCAACCAGGTGGTCTAGGCCATAGAGATAAAGATGATGGACAGTTGTAACTAGAGGGTCGATGATGTGATAGAAACAAACATAATGATAATGAAAAACCCTGTAAACTGTTACCTGAACCAGAACCGAAGACGATGTGCGTTCTGAATGCAGCAGGTGTCGAGTTTAACAAAGTTACACACTCAAGTAGAAACACATCATCATAAATACTGTAAAGTAAAAAATATATAGTTCATCTAATTTACATTAAAACCACAGAGTTCTGACACACTGTTGTTGAATTAAAACAGGAACAAACCTGGGAGGGAGGGATGGATGGATGGATGGATGGATGGATGGATGGATGGATGGATGGATGGATGGATGGATGGATGGATGGATGGATGGATGGATGGATGGGTGGAGGATGGATGGATGGATGGATGGATGGATGGATGGATGGATGGATGGATGGATGGATGGATAGACATGGTGAAGGTGATCAATGTGGATAGAGCAGGTTGACCCTTCATCCGTGAGGGGATACACTTGATCAGACGCAGCTGCTGCGATCAATAATCAGTGATCGGAGCTACAGGAAGTGATGCGATACAAAGAGAACAGAAACACAATGAGGGAGGAAGGATGAAAAGAGAAGGAGTGTTGAGGCCTTTGTGTGTCTGTGTGTGTGTGTGATTATTGATCTGTGTGTTTTCTGTTGAATCACAACAACATCAAAGAGGTTTTGCGTCTCGCTGGCCGTCCGGTCGACTGTCACCTGTAGTTCTTCCTCCGAGCTCTCTGATTGGCTGATGGGTTGGAGGTCTTCTCATCATCAGTTCATCTGAAGCGTCTCACTTGTGTTCACGTTCTGAGAGGTGAGCTGGTTGTTTTTATCTTCTCGACAGGTTCTAGTGTCCGTTATCTGTGGAGAGTCTAAAATTCAGAAGAACATTCCAACATTTTTTCAAAGAACAACTTAAAATTTTTAAATATAAAAACCTGCAAACTGAGTCTGGTGATCTGGATTCTGTAGAACTCTGATGTGTAAAATGGATCAGAAGTGATGTTCAGAACCCCCAACAGCTGATGACCCAACACTGACCTCACACACACACAAGGACGACCTTCCAGGAACTTTGTAGTAATTATCTGTCTGTCTGCCTGTCTGTCTGTCTATCTGTCTCTCTGTCTACATTCGGTCATTAAATCCTGGCTGATTAATGGAACCTTAGATGCTGAAACATGATTGTTTTTGTTGTTTATTAATTATTCAGACAGAATGAAAAGAAATATGTTAAGCTTTGATCTAGTTTTATGATGTCAGACAGTGAAATGTTTCAAACATAAAACGTGATCCGGAGCAGGTGAGAGAGACGCTGAGCGTCACCTGAAACAAAGATTAGAATCTCCTGCAGCTTTAAGAGGTTTTATGTTCCATCATTTCTGTAGTAAAGAACATTCAGATCAGCAGTAAATGAGTAACAACTAAACACAGAACATAAGTACAGAGTTTTGTGTTCCTTGTGATGAAGCTTCATGTTAAACCAGATTAAAACCCAGTTTATGGTGTTTACATGGAAATTCTACAAGGATCAAGTAGAAACTGCAGGAACTTCATGGTTCAGTTTCATTCTGTGAAGAACCAGAAGAGTTTGAGATGTTTAGTAAATGTTCTCTGTCGTGGAGCAACCCGCCTCCGGTCTCTAACACTTGCATTTGATTGGTTGACACTGGAAACATGTTGAACCTCTGATGTTGTGTTTCCTCGCCGCCTCACAGATCAGATGATCTGCAGCCTGTTGTCTGTTTGATGGCTCCAACCAGCCGTTTCATTAGGTTTAATAAACCAAAGCGTGTTAACAACTGAACCAAACCGGTTCTTACTGACCAACATGTCAGTTTCATTTCCAAACAGGAACTGTTGGGACCTAAAACGAGAGCAGTGGAACATTTAAAGGTCCCCTGGTTGTTGTGGGTGTGATCTGAAGGCCCGTCATGGTGGTAAGAGGGTTTGATCAGTGGCTTGTGTCCGCCTGTTGGCTGCAACGAGCCGTTTCATTGGGTTTAATAAAGCGGAGCGTGCCAACAACTGTCATCTGAACCGCCAAGCCAAACCTCCCCACGTGCTCCAGATCTGCAGAATAAAAAGAGGCGAAGCCGCAGCCCAGACAGAGAGAGTCTGCATGGCCATAAGGAGTCCATTATGCTCCATGTGTGTCCAGCTCAGCACCATGCTGAGGCGTCTGTAAAGACCCGGCCCGGTCCAACAGAGTCCTGGCACACGACACTCACAACATACTGATAAATCCCATTAGAGACGGTAAAGACGAGGCCAGTTACTGTCAGTCATCATCAACAGGAAGCTGCAGCAACCTCCAAAACAAGATGCACCATTACACTGTGGAGAGCAGGAATGTGTCACAACAACACACGACAAGTAAACACACAAGTAAACACAACAACATAATAAGTAAACACACAAGTAAACAAAACAACAAGTAAACACAACAACATAATAAGTAAACACACAAGTAAACAAAACAACACGTAAACACAAAAACACAAGAAGTAAACACATGAGAAGTAAACACACAACACAAGTAAACAAAACAACACAATAGGTAGACACACAAGTAAACACACAAGTAAACACAACACAAGTATACACAACAACAACATAACAATTAAATACACAACAACGCAAGTAAACACGTGATAACACAAGTATACAAAACAACACAAGTAAACACTCTCTCTCTCACACACACCTTCATTAGAATTAAAAGACAATGATGCTTCAGTCAAACTGAACGTGTTCTCTTATGTAGCCTCTGTCCTGTGTCCTAGCCTCCTCTCCTGCCTCCTTACTCCCTCCTCCCTATGGACGGGCCTCTGCAGCGACGCACTCAGACGCTTCTAATCCTTTTTTGATGAACTTGGTTAATGGACCTCCTGCCGAGACTTTGGCTCTGTTCATTAGGCAGCACACGACCTTCTCCACGCCCCTGGAGCACGCACTGCGCGTCCCCGAGGATCTCTACTCCATAAATTCACGCCACAAAGTTGAGAGGTTTGAACTTGCGGTTACCCCGCAGACTTGACTCGTGTTGGTTCACCAGAAGAGGAGCGATGCCGCCGCGTAAGAGCCTGTTTGCGCCTTTCATCTCGGTGTCCCCGGAGGGATCAGTGGGCCCCGTGGCCCCGACGAGTTTCCACGGGGACATCCACGCACTGCTGCAGCTGAGCCGAGCGCAGGAGCATCAAGAAACGGAGCGCTGCAGGGACGGCCGCAACTTCTGCGACCCTCCGTGCGCCATCGTGGAGCTCCGCCTGGGCCCCTCCGGTGGCGCGCTGCACTACATGCAGGCGAACAAGGGCGCGCTGGAGCGGGCTCAGAAACGGCGGCGGCTGGCAGCCAACGCCCGGGAGAGGAGGAGGATGCTGGGACTCAACGTGGCCTTCGACCGGCTCCGGAGCGTCATCCCAAACCTGGAGAGCGACAAGAAGCTCTCCAAATCAGAGACTCTCCAAATGGCGCAGATTTACATCACCACCCTGAATGAGCTCCTCCAGCAAGGCACGTGCGGACCTTCCGAACCGAACAGCACGGTGCGGACCCCCGGGGGCCCCGATGAGGCCCGGAGCTCCGACAGAAGCAGATAATCTGGACATGCGGGAGAGCGCGTGCATCGAGAGACGTTCAAAAGCGGATTTAAAAAGAAACATTTGATATTTCCTGTTTTCTAAATGATTGTAAATAAATGTTAAATACATTAAAGTCAAAATGTGTTCGAAATATTTGTAACTTATTTTAATATTTCATTAAAAAAGAGGTTTAAAAAAAGCGAATTTCTAAAAACAATCCAAACAGAATGACGTCATCATTCAACATAAGGAGCAGAACCTGAGTTTAATAGAAGGCATTTGTTCAAATAAAGAACGTCAAAGAAATACTGAAAGTAGCAATTTTTATTATTTTTAAAATTATATACATGTAACCAAAGACACAAGTCTGCAAATAGGTACAAAGATCAAGTTTTCCTGCAGAGACTCTGTCCGTCTGTCCAAAACAATCAACACAACTGGGAGAAAAAGCTTAGAAAATAAAAACTAGAGTCAGATTCAGAAAAGTAGAGTCTACCATCTAAAATGAAAGTCGTCCCCCCCCCACACTCCGACAAGCCCGTCGACTCTCCTGCACCAAGAAAACAGTCTATTTACAGGAACTATGTACAAAAAGCTCTTCTGTTCCTTCTACAGACGTCTGCAAATAAAGCTCTTGTAAACTCTTGTTTGGAGGAGTGTGTGTGTGTGTGTGTGTGTGTGAGATGACACGTTCCTTGAAAGCAGGTGATCAGAACTGACTCTGAATTCAGAGACACTTTGTTTTTACTTTGTTTTCTGCTGGAACGTGACAGAACATTTAGTCTAAGTGTCTCATTAATTCAGCGCTGATCCAGCTGTTCCAGATGTTAACACATCCTGACCTGATGCTTCAGAAACCGACTGACTCAGCTCATCTGGAGTCTCCAGTTTCTGGACTTCAGGACCAACTGGACTCAGCTGCGTGAACTGGAACTGGGATTATCTGTATTAACTGAGAGCCGGGTGACTGTTGGAGCCTAAAGAATTCACTGACGTCAACACACATCTGGAAGATGATCCACATCTGCCAGAAATTTTCAGAATAAAATGGAAATTGAAACTGAGTTCTAATTTACAAACTTGAAGATTTCAGTGAGTTATGATTTGTTTCTAATCAAATCTTGAATGAACACCAGAGGAACCTTCAGGGGTTCTTCAGCTCCAGATTTACAGGGATGTTCAACATCTCCTGCAGTCTTTTACTCGAAGACTAATTTCTGTCATAAACAAGTTTCAACAACTCTTCAGGTCACTTCCTGGTTGTGTTGATCCAGGTCTGGAGACTCGGGTCTACAGACAGAGCTTTGATAGGAAACGTTTCCTGTTGGGTGGGATTACCGTGTGCAGGCTAACCAGAATAATCTGATTTTAAAAACAGAATTAAAAAAAGAAAAATTAGCTACACAAAAACTAACAGGTAAAAATGAGTCCACGTCCTCCAGGTGGTCCCATCTGAACTCCTCCACCTTCTGCAGGTTTCTACCCAGCTCTGGGATTCTGTTCTGAGATGTTATCAAAGGGAGCTTCTGGTTGTTTAAAGGCTGGAGTTGTTTGGAGCTGAAGTAAACAGACACTTGGCTCCAATCTGTCATCAATTGATGCTGAAGTGTTTCCATCAGCGAGGACGTCAGTCAGGAGCTGAACTGGGAGGAAACTTTCAAAAGGGTTCACAAAAAAGAAAAACACATTCTGCTTGGAAATATCATCCTGAGAAACTTTACAAAATAAAACGTCTGAAAATAAAAGCGAAAAAGTCCAAAAACATCAGACCAGTGAAGCAGAAACGCAAACCTCGTTAATCTGATCAGAAAACGGTGGAAGGATCCTTTAACTGGAGGATGATGAAGATGATGGGTGGGTGTGTGTGTGCGTGCATGGCAGGTGTTTCTAGCAGTGCTCCAGGTAGTCGATGATCCGGGAGATGGACTTCTGTCCTGTGGTGCCGACGTCACACTGCAGACAGGAAGCAGACGTCAGGTAAAAACAATCAGCTGGCAGGATTTAATGAACTCAGCATGAGTGTTAACGAGCTGTTTAATTAACATAAATCATTCAAATTAACTGATTGATTTAAAACGTCAGATAACTTTATTCATCTCATCATCCATCACCTGAACAGAACCAATAACTGTGTTCTGATTGGTTCCTGTGTGTCTTTCCTTCAGTTACTATCAGCTGCAACATGGAGTGCAGCATGTTTAGCGCCCCTTCAGGTGGTAAAAGTAATTACACTCATGACATCAGTCTGCAGGTGAGTCTCACCTGCCTCACCCTGACAGCTGCATGATACTGTAGGAGTTTGTCCTGTGTGTCACACTGAAGTTCTTATTAAATAACCCTCTCAGTATGAGCAAAGCTTCAGTTACAGAACAACACGGAGACGTTAGTTTGAACACCTGATCACAGGTATATAAACAACAACACAGTAGAAAGGAAGTTCACGTGAAGCTTCATCTGAAGGTCTGAGACTCACCGTGAGGTTCATGAAGTTCAGGAACTTTTTCAGCATTTCTGTCATGATAGAGAAATCTCCTTTTGGCAGGTTTTCTCTCACAGTAGTCACATTCATCTGAGACAAGACAAAATGAGTCAATACAACACAAAACGTCCAGCTGATCACCAGCTGAAGGTGTTAAAGGTAGATATGATTCGTCCTGCTGATGGGCAGGGTTTCTGGAGGAGACTCACCGGGCTCCCCTGACACAAGCAGCCCAGCAGCAGTGCTGTGTACGAGGCCACGATGCTGTCCTCCATGTGCTTCCCTGCATGCTGCAGAGCTGAGAAGAAGACAGAGAAGTTCTTTGATGTTTAAAGTTCATGGATCACCTGTTCCATATCAAAAGACGACAGTACCTTTGTTCAGGTCCAGCTCCTCGTCTTCCTCGTCCTTGGCTTTTTTCTTTCCATCGTCCTGTTTCTCAGAAGCGTTGTCATTGGAAACCCACTGGATCTCCCCACCCGTCTCCTGCCACTCCCCACTCTGGTCCAACGTAGCCTTCGGGGCCTCTTTGATGAGGTCATCAGTCTGTGCCTCAGCCAGGACAGCTGCTCGCTCCCGCTGGAGGAACAGCTGAGGAGGAGGAAGAGGAGTTTATGGTGGAATGTTTTACAGAATACTCAGCAGATACGTAGGCAACAGGGCCAAACTGAGGGGGAGGAGCTACCTGAACGAGGGCAGCAATGGCGCTCAGAGGGCCACTGCTGGTGAGGTCCTGGTTCTGTGGGTGGAGTAGGACCGTGGAGTCGCATGGACCCTGACCCCCCTCCATCTCCATCTCCATCAGACAGTATCTGTTCCTGGCGCTGTACTCCACCAGGTTGATGAGCAGACCCAGACCCTGAACGCCACCAGCACACAGTTAGTTTCTCATGAGTAACAGCAGCGGCGGTGAGAACACGGTCATACGCACCAGAACCCGGATGTCGAACCTCTGTTCTTGAGGAAGATACTGAGGGACTTTCAGAACACAGTTCAGAGCCGTTTCTATCAAGTCCTCCTGCTCGCCGGTCTTCGTACTGCCCCACTCTGAAACACACACGTGCACAGCGTGAACCAAACAGACTACAACAAGCTGCAGATGGATGTGGGACTGCTGTGATCTCACCGTTGTCATGCGTCAGGTTGAGCAGGACTCCTATGATGGCCCTCATGCAGTCCTCCACAGCCTTCCCCACCACGGTCCTGTCTGAGTTCACCTCCCTGCTGTAGCGCTGGATCATCTCCTCACACCTCCTCAGAGCCCTGACAAGGTTTAAACACATTAACATCCTGTCTGAGACCCAATAGCTGAGATGATCACGATATCTGATATCTGATCAACACAAGTTGACCCCCCCCCCCCTCCCATGTGTCTCTGGACTCAAACTGGACTCACATCCAGAAGTCTGAACATCATAACACAGAGCAGCATTCAGGAAACATGATGCACCACGTCTGGCTGCAGAAGCTGAGAGGGTGACGGAGGTCAGCCGCCTGATGTCAATAACCAAATTAAATCTAACAGAACAGAAACCAGAGCCTGAACATCCAGAAACAAAGAACGCAGGAAGGAACCGCAGGAAATTACAAACACCATTAAAAGAATCAGAACACTTTGATTCTTTTCTGTCTGGATCATGGTTCTGTTTCATGACCTGGTTTGGTCCCGGCTTCAGCTGTCAGACAGATGGACTCTCACTGGACTCCAGGATACTTTGGTATTCAGAGGTCAGAGGTCAACTCAATGACTGCAAGGTGTCCAGGTCCTTCAGAACCAGCCCTGACCATCAGCCCCCACCACCGTGCAGACAGCTGGTACCAGCTGTTTGTGCTGATATGTAGTTTAGTCTTCTGCTAACATGCTGCTGTGCATTGTGGGTAAACATCTGTCCAACACAAGTTCATTCAGGTCTTGACAGACAAATCAGAGAAGAACTTTTCCTCATCACATGACCAATTAATCAGCTTCATTACACAGTGAAATGAAGCCGAGCTGTATCATCACCTGCATTAGGACTGTTACCTCCTCTGTGTCCGACGCAAGAACCCTCAAGACGTTACGAGTCTGTGATCCGGTTCTGACCAGATTAAACCAGGCTCAGCAATAAGCAAAAGGATGTTTTGTGTGGTTAACTGGGCTGTTCGGGTTTATCAGATTACGCCTGCAGACAGCTGAAACCCTGAGAGCAGCATGTGTGGTGACGAAATAAAGACAACTCAAAAAGACGAGGAAATGAAGAGTGAATGACAGAAAGACGAGCAGGAGAGAGAGGAAGATGAAACGAACAGAGGGATGGTGTTGTGTGGTGGTTTAGGTGGCAGAGCTCGGTCACTCTGTGGGTTAATCGAGTTAACAGAGCGGACAGCTGAAGGCTCAGACTGAAGCCTGTGTCGCTGCTCAAACAGCATCTCTTTGTTGATTCCTTCAGCCTCCTCATCCTCGACCCCCACCTCCACCACAGACTCCCCCCACGAGGCCGAAGGTCCAGTCAAACCAAGGACAGAGGCGGAGCCAGAAGGTAAATTACAACAGCAACTTCACCCTTTGACCTTTTTGCTGCTTGTTTCTTTTACGGCTCATTTTATTCAGTTTCCTGTTTTGAATTATTCACTAATTTATTGGAGTTTTTCTGGCGACCACCGTACAGACGTTTTAAAAGACGCTGTAAACGAGAACCTTCCTGATATATTTATTTAATTTCTCCTGTTTAGCAAACTGTTATTTGTATAAAGAGATGCAGTGTGAGTATCAGCAGCTGTGATTATCTTTGTTTTCACTGAGAAAGAAAACAGATGTTTTATTCATTTTAAACATAAAAACAATCAGAGCAGAAAAAAGTCACATGACTACAGAACAAAAGCTTGTTTAAAGGTCGATGCTGTGACTGACAGGAAGTAACAACCAGGAAACCCTGATCATGATGCACATTCACACCACAGGGAGGAGAGAGGCAGCGTGACAGGAAACAACATCTGGATTTACACTGATCACATCTTCCCTGTAACATGAGGAACATCTGCAGCCCGTATCAGCTGACTGGAACAGAACCGAACCGTTTCACACACGTCTCATCAGCTTCAGAACTTTACTCACTTTGCAGAGGAGATGATGAGGGAGGAGTCCTTGTAGGCGATCAGGTAGCTCTGGTTCTCCGGGTTGTGGACCGTCACCTAGATGAAGACGAACAGAATCAGGTTCTAAATAGTAACCGTCTCCATGTGACAGGCCCGATGGGTCGGTACCTAGATGTTTACAGAACCCGTATCGGGCCTGACGGGCGATACCTAGATGTTTACAGAACCCGGATCGGGCCTGACGGGCGGTACCTAGATGTTTACAGAACCCGGATCGGGCCTGACGGGCGGTACCTAGGTGTTTACAGAACCCGGATCAGGTACTTACACTCTCCAACACCCGTAAACACCTCTCTGCTCCCCACAGCGATGACACCAGCTTCTCCTTTTCATCCTCCTGCTTCAGGTGATCTACACACTCCTTCACTGAAGAGACAGAACAGACGTGATGAAGACATGGACTCCACGAGGATCAGCAGCTGTTCCTTCACTCTCTGAGGAAACACCTTTATCCACTATGTGGTCCAGTCCTCCCAGCAGCCGCAGCTCCTCTTTGAACCAGTCTCCAGCTCGCTTTGAGGTCAGGGACAGCAGCGTCTCCATGGCTAAATGACCCGTCTGGAGAGACACACACACACAGACACAGTCTTTACCTGTTTACACCTTTCAGCTCCATCAGAGCTGCTGAAATATCCTGCAGGTGTCAATCATCTCAGCTCAGGTGAAATTTGGTTAGAAACATTAAATGAGAACCACGTGGTCTGATGGTGTTTTCCTCTTCACACACCGTTATGTTCTGAAGGTCCAGGTGCTTGTTGTGCACCGTGTCACACAGCTTCCTGATCTTCTCCTTTATCTTGGCGAGCTCTCTGGCACTAAATTGAACGCTGGAATCTGTCACAGCCCCGCCTCCTTGATCCTGGTCCAGTTCTAACAGGCGAATCATCAGGTCCAGACAGGACCGGTCCAGATCCATATTCAGTCGATCTCTACTCAGGATGTACATCAGAGATGCTGTGCACAGAGCCAAGTTCTGCAAAGAGAAAAACAGCACTGATGATTCTCACACACCTTACAGCTGAAGACCAACATCAGTGTGAAAGACCGGCGGTATGAACCCCGGTCCTTCAGCAAACCCGAGTCAGCTGATAGCTCTTGGTGTACTGTCAGTGATTCTGCACGGCGGGTGTGTCTGATTGTTACCGGGTGTTGTGGGGCATCATTTAGTGTTTTGAAGACCTGAGCCACCTTCCCTCTGGCCCTGAGGTGCATCCTGAAGCTGGGCATGGCACAGCGAGTAGCCAGGCTGATCACACTGAGGAAGAGGAGAACGTTGTAACACACAAGGAAGGAGGTAAACCAGAAGCCAATGCTGAAGGAACTTCTCTTACCTAAGGCATCGTGTGTTCAGTGGCTGCCCACTCTTCAGACCCGTAGCAAGGTACTCAAAGTCATCCGTAAACTCCTGGTTTTCTCCAAACTCCACCACGTCATTGAAGTGCTTGACGTGCTGAACGACTGTGTACAGCTGGAAACACATAGAAACAATAAAAACATCTTCTGATTTGATGGAACAGAGACAAACATGACTGTTAGAGTCACATGGTGTGAGTTCAGCTGCAGGAACATCAAGAACAGGAAGGAACCAAAAACATCAACAAGGACAGAACAGCTGGAAACAGGTCCAAGAACATCCAAACCGGGAGACCCGGAGCTTAGATCTAACTCTGGTTCTGTTGTTACTGAGTGGAAACTGGTCCTGACCTGACCCTGGTCCAGGTCCTGATCTGACCCTAGTCTGGGTCTTGAGCTGACCCTGGTCCAGGTCCTGATCTGACCCTGGTCTTGAGCTGACACTGGTCCAGGTCCTGATCTGACCCTGGTCTGGGTCTTGAGCTGACCCTGGTCCAGGTCCTGATCTGACCCTGGTCCAGGTCCTGACCTGACCCTGGTCCAGGTCCTGATCTGACCCTGGTCCAGGTCCTGATCTGACCCTGGTCTGGGTCTTGAGCTGACCCTGGTCCAGGTCCTGATCTGACCCTGGTCTGGGTCTTGAGCTGACCCTGGTCCAGGTCCTGATCTGACCCTGGTCCAGGTCCTGACCTGACCCTGGTCCAGGTCCTGAGCTGACCCTGGTCCAGGTCCTGATCTGACCCTGGTCCAGGTACTGATCTGACCCTGGTCCAGGTCCTGAGCTGACCCCGGTCCAGGTCCTGATCTGACCCCGGTCCAGGTCCTGATCTGACCCGTTCTACAGGACGTGGGTCCAGGCCAGCAGGATTTACCTCTTTGTGTTCTTTGTGACACTTGAGCGTGGTGACTGTGTCCTGGCAGGGATCTGTGGGGAAGGTCACACACTTTGTGACTTTAGGAGGAGGGGGAGGGGCTTTGAAGACTCCTTCATCCTTCTGAGAGTCAGTGAGGTCTTTACTGGATCCTGCAGCTGAAGCTGATGCTGAACCCTGCAGAGACACAGACAGGTGTGACATCACTGCATCTCTTCCTGTGGACAGTCCAGTCAGATGCCGTGTGAGCAGGTTTGTGTTCTTACAGCTGCTGCGTGTGATCGGGAGAAGAAGGTTGGAGGAGGCTCCTCCTCACTCTCCACCGTCCAGTGTCTGGCGTTGTACACAGCTTTGGTGGGAGACTGTAACATGAACACAGAAAACATGAGCACATGTGCAGCTGTCTCCACATAAAGAAGCAGGTTGTCTGAAGGAAAGAAACCCGACACAGAAAGAACCTTTATAAAAGTACCAGATAGAAAAGTGTCACATGTTCAGACTCTGATGATGCAACAAAAACCCATAAACCAAGTTTCAGAGGATAATTAGAGAAATCAAGTTAATAGAATCAGTATGAACAGCTTCGTCTCATCCTCCAGACTGTCTCAAACCAGACTGAGTTAAAGGAAAAGAACTGAGTAGAAAGTCTCCAGCAGTCGTCTGATCAGATACATGAAACTACAAGATACAAGTGGAGAACATCTGGTATCACTTCCTTCAGTTAAAACTACAGAGACTGATGTTGTGACACCCCATGGGACAGATCCCATGATGGACAACATCTGAGGTGTCTGTCCAGAAGCAGTTATAGGAACAGCTAAGATACTGTATAGAACCCTAAAGCTCCCCGCAAGAGGACCCGGGTTCCCTCCCGGGCGTCTGGAAGAGGACCCGGGTTCCCTCCCGGGCGTCTGGAAGAGGACCCGGGTTCCCTCCCGGGCTCCCGGGTGTCTGGAGGAGGACCCGAGTTTGCCCATGTGGAATAAAGTGAACTCAGAACTTGTTTGAATGTGACAGGAAATGAATTTACTTCCTGTTGTAACTGTGTAATTAACAGTATAAAACTCGTAGAGTCTCTAGACGTGATGTCGAAGCTTCTCTCAGATCTCTGGGTTTCCACAGAAAGAAAAGCTGAAGAGAAAGTGGATAAACACGCAGATGAATCTGGTGCGAGTCGTCCAACACGGGTCAAACAGCAGGACACACTTAAACACACACCCTCATCTTTGGCTGGTCTCTTGTCCTCCTTGCCAAACCTGTGGCTGCTGGTTACCAGGGTAACCATAATGAACGACACAAGATGGACAGAGTAAAGAAAAGAGAGGAGATGGAGTTGGCAGGCTGGAGTTTCACCACAGGGTTAATAAGCAGAAACAAAAGGGGAGTTCAGGATGAGATTTGCAGTTCTGGAACATCAACACAGCAAATTAAAGCTCGCAACGTCAATCTAATAGACGCAGATGGACTCGGCTCCCCACGCGTCTATCCCACCTGCTGCTGAGCAGCATGGCACAGATCGACACCAGGCGGGAAGGTGGGCAAACCCCAAAAAGAAAACAGTCCCCACATCACTGGGTTTGATTTAACAGCAGAATACAACTTCACCGCCAAGAGTTCTGACAAACATGGTGACAGCATGAAAACTGGACACAATGAATGTCCCATTATCTCCATGTTCCAGGATGACGGCTCTCCACGGGGTGGGTGGGGGGTGAGAGGGGGGGAGACAGCACCAGGAGGAAACTAAATCAAATAAACCCACATTTAAGAGTTTTTAACATTTTGCTCAGATTCACGAGACAATCCTGAAACAAACGGGTGAGTCTATAGTTGATAATTATAACAACATTTCAAAGATCTCTGATTAAATAAACCAACAGCTTCCTGGTTCTGCAACTCCCACAGATGCAGAGTTCATCTGTCTCATCTAAACAACCGGCTCAAATCAGCTCTCGATCATTATAATGGAGGATGGAGCAAGTGTTGGAGTATATGGTTCAGGGGGGTGAAGGTGTATTAAAACAAGGACAGTACAGTGTGACGGGGGGGTGAAAGGAGACGCAGCAGCCAGTGAGCAGTTAAAGATTCAGACTTGAAACTACAGAATGAGATAAAGAGACAGAAGATGAGGAACATTCATGTACAGTGGGGCAAAAAAGTATTTAGTCAGCCACCAATTGTGTAAGTTCTCCCACTTAAAAAGATCAGAGAGGCCTGTAATTTTCATCATAGGTATACCTCAACTATGAGAGACAAAATGAGGAAAAAAAATCCAGAAAATCACATTGTCTGATTTTTAAAGAATTTATTTGCAAATTATGGTGGAAAATAAGTATTTGGTCACCTACAAACAAGTAAGATTTCTGGCTTTCACAGACCTGTAACTTCTTTAAGAGGCTCCTCGGTCCTCCACTCGTTACCTGTATTAATCATCATACTGATCGTTATCAGTATAAAAGACACCTGTCCACAACCTCAAACAGTCACGCTCCAAACTCCACTATGGCCAAGACCAAAGAGCTGTCAAAGGACACCAGAAACAAAATTGTAGACCTTCACCAGGCTGGGAAGACTGAATCTGCAATAGGTAAGCAGCTTGGTGTGAAGAAATCAACTGTGGGAGCAATTATTAGAAAATGGAAGACATACAAGACCACTGATAATCTCCCTCGATCTGGGGCTCCACGCAAGATCTCACCCCGTGGGGTCAAAATGATCACAAGAACGGTGAGCAAAAATCCCAGAACCACACGGAGGGACCTAGTGAATGACCTGCAGAGAGCTGGGACCAAAGTAACAAAGGCTACCATCAGTAACACACTACGCCGCCAGGGACTCAAATCCTGCAGTGCCAGACGTGTCCCCCTGCTGAAGCCAGGACACGTCCAGGCCCGTCTGCGGTTTGCTAGAGAGCATTTGAATGATCCAGAAGAGGATTGGGAGAACATCATATGGTCAGATGAAACCAAAATAGAACTTTTTGGTAGAAACTCAACTTGTCGTGTTTGGAGGGGAAAGAATGCTGAGTTGGATCCAAAGAACACCATACCTACTGTAAAGCATGGGGGTGGAAACATCATGCTTTGGGGCTGTTTTTCTGCAAGGGGACCAGGACGACTGATCCGTGTAAAGGAAAGAATGAATGGGGCCATGTATCGTAAGATTTTGAGTGAAAACCTCCTTCCATCAGCAAGGGCATTGAAAATGAGACGTGGCTGGGTCTTTCAGCATGACAATGATCCCAAACACACCGCCCGGGCAACGAAGGAGTGGCTTCGTAAGAAGCATTTCAAGGTCCTGGAGTGGCCTAGCCAGTCTCCAGATCTCAACCCCATAGAAAATCTCTGGAGGGAGTTGAAAGTCCGTGTTGCCCAGCGTCAGCCCCAAAACATCACTGCTCTAGAGGAGATCTGCATGGAGGAATGGGCCAAAATACCAGCAACAGTGTGTGAAAACCTTGTGAAGACTTACAGAAAACGTTTGACCTCTGTCATTGCC
>SSNP01000016.1:1135959-1151546 GCA_006937955.1 Pachypanchax playfairii | reverse complement strand
CCAAGTGGACTATGGACTTTGGACTATGTCCAAATCCTTAAAAACATTCCTGGATCCAGACCGTAATCCGGATCACCCCCAAAATCTTGTTCCTTGAGTCATTTCTAACCTTTCCTGAAAATGTAATTAAAACACATCCATAAAACTTATCCTGCTAACAGACAGACAGACAGACAGACAGACAGACAGACAGACAGACAGACAGACCCCTGATGGTAAAAAGTTAGATAAAATGAATGAATATAAATACTTCTTATCAAATACATATACATGTTTCTTACTGTTAATGTGATGAATTCAGTTATCTGTGGTTGAGTTCCACCTACAGCATGAACTCAACCCACAGGATCGTTCTGTGGACTGAACACCAAAGATTTGAGATATTTATCTGAAGATGGACAGAAGTGTTTCTATAAATCTCCAAAGTTGAGTCTCTGTTCACAGTTTGATCCAGTAAAAACAGCTGAGAACAAAATGATTAGTTCATTATAAAACCAGCTGAAACCTTCTCCTCAGTTTTAACTTCATTTTACAGGTTTCAGCTGGAACTGCCCAAAACCAAACAAGACCTTAGAAAAAGATGAAGACTTTAGTTTCTGAGTGCAAAGTCCCATCATGGACACGTCCTCTGTTTGTGATTCTGTTCCAAACCCGTTAGTTCTCACTGAAACCAACTTTTAAAACACAAGAACAGAATGATAAAGAACAACTGAAGCAGAGAAAAGAGCTGCTGGACGTGCAGCGCCAGCGAGAGGCGGAGTCTTCTTTACCTAAAACCTCATCATCAAACTGCTCCTCCTGGCTGTACTCTGAATCATGATGGTACTTTCTGACCCACATCATGACAGCAGTTTTTATTTATCAGCAACATTTTAAAGCAGCTTGTACACAGCTGATCCTCGTGTAACCTGATGACACTGTGTCTGACCTTCTTATGTGCACTGAAGATCCTTCGGAAGTTGTCGGGGTTCTTCTCAGCTGTTTTACCCTGAGGAGGCCTCCTGGGACCGCTGGCCAGTACTTTGAGACCGTCTTCTGAAAAGTCCAGGACATCTGTAGGACAAAGTGGTTCCAGATCAGAATGAGGTGTTGCAGTTAAGCTGAGCTAAGATGTTTACAGAGTGCAGGATGATCTGCTGTGTTTCTGCTCAGTCTAACATGTTGGACAGACACACTGCTGCATCACGTCTGGCCCGAAACAACCTGTTTTAACTCGAGTCACAGGTGGAACTCGTCAGTAGTGATGAAAACATATCCAAGTGTTGGTGCTGCTGGAGTGAACCACATGATGCTTCAGACAATAATCTAACACCCTTCAGAGGGCAGAAACAGACCTGTGTAGGATGTAGATCACATGTCAGAGCAGCATGTGACCTCTGAGTGATGTTTATATGTAAACACAAAGAAACTGACTGTGACTCTTTGTAAACCTGAAACATGACCTCTACATGTAAGACTGGCCCTGTTGCACTAAACTTACAGCTTCATCTCACTCTGCTGTTCTACAATAACCACTGAAACTGTTGTATCTATCAGACTGCTGAGGCTCTGCACTCTTTTATTCATTAGCTTATTGAGACTGGAGTTTAACAGCTACTTAAATCCGTCCCTTGGTCTTACTTGTTGATCCTGATTCCCACTGAGGGCGTTTAAAAATCATAAAACTTCACATGACCGTTAACTCCAGAGATAAAAGCAGCAGTTCTAAATGACTGAAATGTGAAATAGTGGTTAAAACAGTCGAGACTGTCATTGTGATTTTGTTTAATTGATTTATCAGTAACTTTGCTCAGCAAACATTAATCAGGGTCAAAGGTCAGCTGGAATCTGAAAAGTTTGGGAACCACTGATACTGAAAGTTGACAAGCAGAAATTTATCAGAGGATACGTCTGTTCAGTTAGTAAAAACCAAGAATATTTAAACACCAACAGAGCGTGAAGAGTGTTAACAGAACCGTGGAACATCATGTTCTATATTCTATTCAGTACGAGGAACGGAGTGAATCGATCTGACTTACACACAACTTCAGTTTCATGTTTTTATAAATAACAAACTCTGATCCAGATTATAGACTCAGCCACCGTGATGGAAGTCTTGTTCTGTGTGCGTGTGCATGTGTGTGTGCACGCGCGTGTTCACCTGCTCGTCGTTTGCTGTTCAGCCTCTCAGTCTTCTTCTTGCTCTCGCTGACTGCAGCTTGTTTCTGACTCTCTCGACTCTCCAGCCTCTCAAATGGATCCAGTGAGTCGAACGGTGTTTCCTGTGTGGTACCCACTGACGTTACCGTGGAGACTGAAACCTTCTTTGCCTTCTTCCTCTCTTTAAAGCTGTTGTCATCTTCAGCTCCATCACTGTCACTCATGTCATCAAAGCCAAAGTACTGGATTTTGTAACTGGATCTGCCGTCTGAGCTGTCGGTACTGTTCTCCTCCTGATGAAAATCAGTGTCTTCAAATCCAAACAGGCCTTTATTATTGTCCTTCTTGGATTTGGTCTGGGTCTGTCTGGGCCTGTACAGAGAACACATTGAGTAATAAAGCATGTTTCTAATAAAATGATTTTAAATTGTTCAAACATGTGGCAAAATAACCCAGAATAGAAGGTTATTCCCAGATTATTCTTGTAATAAAGTTTCTTTTCTTCTCTGGGAATTTTACAGTTTTATAAAACTGTGCAGCTCAAACCTCGTCTGTGTCAGTCCCTGTTTATAGTAAACACTATTTGTATAAGACGTGTATAAAACAGCCCTGTGATGGAAGTTACACCATCACCCCGTACCATCATTACCTCGGATTTTGTACGTCGGGTTTCTTCCGCTGCCATCCCATCTCGCTCAGTGACGTCGTACTGGCTGAAGCAGCACCGTTACCACCACTAGGGGGCGCTGCATCAGTACTGAACTCCTCCACCGCTCGGTCCTGGATGGTGACGTTGCACATTGACACAGATGAGGGATGTAGCACGGTGTAGTCCCTTGTCCTGACCCGAGTCCCCCCACCACCTGTTGTTTTAGTACTGTTGGCATTGGTCATAGATTTGGGAAGATCTGTGCCAAAAATGGTGCCGGCCAAGCTGCTGGAGTCCGAGGCTTTGCCAGAACCTTGTTTGTTGGGTCTCCTGTACGTCCGACAGTTTGAGTTTCTTTCATGTGATAATGAGGTGGATGTCTGAGAGAAATCAGATGTCTCAGAGAGGTCGGACTCCTCCATCAGCTCGTTCTCGCTGGAGGTCTGGAGGATCGGAGGAGACAATGGCCTCTCGGGCCGGGTCCTTGTTGAGCCAAGACCACCTGCAGCAAAGTCCAACGAGCCCCATGCAAGTGTAGGTGCTGGTTTGCGAGGCTCCTGGGTGGGTGATGGAGAGCGGAGACCCATGATGACGTCCCAGGAGTCGTAGGTGGATTCTGCTTCGGACCCGGTCTTCAGGGTGGTGGTCTGAGCCAGAGGCTTCTTGTCGCTGTCAGAGGCATTTTGGTACCATGAGTAGCTGTGCTGGTTCTCTGATGACAATGAGCTCTGTCTGGACTTTCCTAAGAAGGGAAACAGAAAAACTATTAAACCAGAACTTTCTGCAGTCTGGAAGATGATTAACGACGTGTCGAGTCTCCTTCATGTTACAGTTCTGTGGTGTGGACACAAAACCTCATTTTAAGGTCATTCACAGGTGAACGGATCAAACCCTGCATGATGTTTGCTTACACACATGAAGCCTGCATCATAGAAGCTGCAAGGTTTCTATTCAGGAAGTAGTTTGAACAGGTGAACACCCAAATCTAGCAGCTTGAGCAGAACTCCAGGTTTGCGATTAAATAAAGTTGTTCTGGTTTGTTTCACCACAGCAAGTCTAACTTTTCATTAAGACTGGAGGAAATTGTGTCATCTTGTGTTGAACAAGCAGAAACGTTTCCTCTAACTCCAGCAGCTGCTCAGCAGAACAACACACTGAATTATTGCACCATTTCTACCTGCAACTTTCCATGTTGAAAACAGGTCATGCAGCCATGTTTCAGCTGAAACAACCACAAACACTCGTGTAAGTTGTATTTATTGAAGAAACATTGGTCTGCACTGTAGACTAGATTAGATCAGGTTTGACTAAATGCAGAAAAAGCCTCACATTTCTGAGCTGAGACAGGAAACTGTCCCACAGAGAAACATCAAAGATCTGCCTGCGCTCTAAACACAAGCACGTTTTACTGTGAAAGTAGGTCACTGTAGGTCCTCCAGTGTTTTGTTTACAGTATGGCTCTATCACATTCATCAATTTTATCTGTTACTCTGAGTTCAAGTGACGCCTTGGCCATAAAATTAAGACTCAACGATGGTGTTTCCTGTTCAGCGTTTCAGATGGACCCTTTAAAAAAACAAGGTTTTGTTAAAAACACAATGATGTCATCAGAAAGAGGCAGATGGCTGCAGCACGACTGTTTGAATCCTGTTCAACACACTGTAGAAGGTGTTGGAATGATTAATATAGAAAGTGATGAGCTCCATCCCAAACCAGCACCAACAGCAGGACACAGACTCGAGACCGATCTGGAGCCGTCTGAAGCCTGAAGTAAATTTTGGTTTAACTCCTCCGTAGTGACTCATCTGTCGACCCCAGACCGCTTCAAGCCTTTATGTAAAAGAGGCAGACGTGTGGAGCATCTGAGCACACTCTGAATCCCATTGTGAGCACCTCGTGTTCTGAGTGCACAGACCCAGATTAACTCTAAAGATCTTTTCTTATACAGTAACATTCTGTAGAAACTGCTGATGAAGTCATGGTCGGATGATCATCACACAGTTCAGAACCTCGACACGTTCACTGGAAACTGTCACGGTGAAGTCATCTTCTACAGCTTGGTTTTTTTCCACAGGTAAATAAGAGTGGAGACATGGCACCTCTGATGAAAGTGTGGGTGCTGCTGAAGCCTGGTGGGTATGATATCATCATGTGTCCCAGCTTGTGTGGGTGTGAAAATGAAGGATTACTAAAAACTGCATCAGAAACACCATTGAAATGTAAATTAACACAATATTCCTCCTTCCAACACACACTGACTTTCACCTCCAGCTTCAGTCTGTCAGGTAAAAGTCTGAATGTTTCAGGAGTCTGTAAGACTCACATGAAGTGTGTTGTTGCAGCACAGGAAACTGACCTTGGAGCATCCTGACTTCTGATGCAGAGAAAACATCTGTCAGGCTGTCAGGAATTCACGAGTACGCCTGACAAACGTAATGACCTGGTGAAAGTATGGACCTGACTGTCAGAAGAACTGATACTGAGCTTCAGAGAGCTGGACCTGAACCATCATGACTACTGCTAAGCATCATACTAATGAAAACAAGTGAGACCATCAATAATAAGACATATTACACAGTGTCAGTATTTATGTAATAAAGTGTATCTGCTTGTAGAACCTCCGTCAGCAGCAGTAACTGTCTTCTGCTGGACCTTGTCAGTCTCTCACACGGTTCTGGAGGGATTCTGATCCACTTCTCTTCACTGCATTGCTTAAGTTCACTTTCTGAGCATTGTGGGGCGCTCAGGTGGCAGTGCAGGTTCTCCAATCATCAGAGGGATGGTGGTTCAAACTAAGCTCTAGAGTCCTTGGGCAAGGCACTTCACCTGCTTCACTGTGTATGAATGTTGGTGGCAGTCAGAAAAGTAGAAGATTAGTCAACACCAGGGTGGCTGTGGCTACTGTGTAGCTCAGTGAATAATTGATTCACTGTGAAGAGCATTAAAAAGTGCTGTATGAATCATCTTCATCATCATCATCATCATCAAAGTGGGGCCTGACATCAGGTTCAGTCTCCTTGGAAGATTGGCAGCTATTAAAAATCATAAAACTTTGTTTTTCCAACTAACAGTTCCATCCAGTCTGGAAATGATGTTTAAAACTTCCCACATAGATGAGCAGCAACTCAACTTCTCTAAGGTCATGACCTTCTGTCATGTCATGGCTGATGTCTCCTTGGTGTTGTGTTAACACACTCCTGTATGCTCCAGATAGCAAACTGACTGAACTCCTGCTGATGATAATAAGTTAATCAACACTTCTAATCTGCTGCTTGAAGCTGATCGTGTTCATGTGTGATGCATTACACGCTCCTGATGTGAGGTTCACCTACATTCAGATCTGGTGAGGACCAGATTCTTTCATTATTTCTAGATCTATTAAACCTTGATGGACGAGGCTGTTCATGTCAGTAGTTATAGAGTTATCATGAGCAGCTTAGTAGTTAGATAATGTCAAAGTAACATCAGCGAGCTGAAGCACTAACTAGGGCACAATTTGTTATTGGGACTCAGCTGAAGCGGCTGGAGACTCTGGCAGGGGGCCAGCAGCAGTCACATAACACTGAAAACAACTGAAGCTGAAAGCAACAACACTGGCAGCAAATGACTGTGAGAGGACAAAGATTCAATCTTCAGTCCAGAATGACATCCTGCATCTTCAGCTGGAGCCTCTAGGGCTGAACAAGGTCTTACTGCTCAACATGTAACACACAGCAGAACTGAGCAGCTGGTCTCCAGAGTTCTTCAGCAGCACTGATTAAGATTTTAGGTGGATTTTCAGATTAAACTCTGAGGAGAATAACCTAGTAAAAACGGAATAACTCCAGAGGCCGTGCGCGTTACCTATAGTTGTAGTGCTGTTGTTGAAGAACCGGGCCGTGTCCTCCACCTCCCTGAATCCACTTCTATCACTGCTCAGCCACGATGACCCTGAAGCAGACGCCACAGCACAAGATCCGCCCTGAAAGCCGAACCTGTTACCTGCGTCCAACGACACGCCTGGCCTCTCCGCCTGCGGAGGCTCTGCCGAGGCAGGCTTGGCTGGCGATGACTTGCTGCAAACCCGGGACGACACCGGTTTAGACTCTTCATCGCTGTCAAACCCAAACGGGTCATCAAGGCCGTCCCCAGAGTGGCGAGGCTTCTTGTACACCTCCAGAACTGAGTCATTCTTGGGAGCACCGACACGCTTGGCACCCACTATGGCCTTGTAGGTGGTGTCACCCCATTTGGTGCTGAGGGTGCCCTTCTTGGTGGACAGAACTTCATCAAACTTGGACGTGCCCTCTCCTCCTTTGCGACTGTAGGTTTTACCAAATCTGGATGTCATTGTTGCATCTGGTTCATGTTCTCTAAAGCAAATTAAGGAAGACAATGTATCATTTTAATGGCATTTAAAAATAAAAGTACTTTTAATAAAAGTACAGTCTGATTTAATTAAACTCCACAATTCTAGATCCATTTAATAAATAAACAAGCTCAAAATTAAACCACGCCTTAGCTAAACTCTTCATTTCTGAGCAGATTATATTTAACTAGTTACTTTGGATGAAGTTAAAATAACAGCCGATCTGAAAACAAGGCTAACATTTAGCCGTTGTGTTAACCGTGTTTGGTTGATGTTTTATTCATTGCAAAACTATATAAATAAACTGTATGGCGGTTTTAATGCACTTTACTCATGTTGTGTAGTTTTAACCGTTAGCTAGACTCGAGCTGTTAGCTTTAGCAGCAACATTCAAAAGAGGAGACTGTTAGCTTGATGCTAACAGCTAACGGTCCCATCAAAACGACAACCGGAGCCGCCGCACACAAACCCGTTCATACGCTTTAGTGTCATATCTGCTTATACTTACTTGGTAAGTTAAAAAACCGATCCGTACAAAACACAGTGCCAAACCCAAACGGCCGTTAGATTGGATGCCCGGGCCTGGTCCTGGTCCGGGAGTATAAACAAGGCCGAACCAGCGCCGTAAACAGCCGATCAGGGCCGCTGAGGCGGGACGAACAGGACGGTGGATCCGCGCTGGGAGGAAAATATGCAATTTAAAAGCACATCTGAAGATATCGACTCCGTTTTTCAGCTAAATCGCAGTCGATTGTCTCCTCCGGGTTGTGTCGAAGGCTTCCATTGGACTCCCTACTGCATCAAGTTAACCAGAACAACAAGTTGAAACCGGAAGTGACTGACACAGACCAACAAAATAAGAGCATGAGCTACATTGTGGCTGTTATTAGATAAAACGATGCTACTAGATGTACAACTGCTTTTAAATAGTTATATAATACGTTCTCGTAATAAAAGCAACGCTAAATGTAATTTTAAGGTTTTCATTTAGCTGAACTTATTTCCTAATGGTTTCATTTAACTTTATTTTTGAAACGGAAACGGAAGTGCTTTGAAATGAAAACAATTTTAGAAATCACCCATTTAGCTTAACTAATGTTGCCTTCAAGGACTCCCACAGAGCTCGGAAAAATGCGATTTAATTTGTGATGGGGTGCATAGTGCGACATTAACAGTTAAACGATTTTGGAAATAAAAAAAACCTCAAACATGTAAAGAAAACATGAAAACAGATTAACATTCAAACTCAACCATACTTAATTAACCCAAACATGCAATTAAACATAAAATCAACAGGACCTTCTGATCAGATAGTCCATGTTGGCTTGTGAGACTGGAACCCTCTCAGAAGATGATCTGAACATGCTGATCAAGTGTTGAGCTGCAACTTGTGAGCAACATTTCAGATGGGGGATTAAAGGTTTGGATTCTGTACAGGTTGGTTAACTCCTCACAGAATAAACACTATCACTATCTGAGTTAGCAGGTTTTCTCATGACGTTCTGATCCTCAGGCAAACCACATTCCTACTAAATTCACTGCTGGATCTGGTCCTCGCCGTCCTGCCACAAGACCTGAAATAATCGCAGCGCTTGTTGTCATGTACCCTGCTGTCTGTTTCTTCAGGGCAGTTGGGTCATCCTTCCAACAAACCTTGATTATCTGAACCCCATAAGCTGACCAACAGTTACTGCAGAGTGCTGAGCCTGGCTCGGGTCCCTGCCTGGCATGCCCTGGTCCTCCAGACCAACGGCACTGTACCATCAGGGGTTTGATATCTTGACAATAAAAAGCAGATCTGAGGTTTTTCTCTGAATGCCAGAAGCTCTCTGAGCAGGAGCTTTTTATTGAGAACCTGACAAAGCTTTGTGGAGTGTCCAGACATCATGCAGCTCTGAAGAATGAGCTGGCACAGCGGCTGCCATCAGAGCTGGCAGGTCTTTGTAGAAACAATTAGGTCTGTGACATTCAGCAAAGACCATGATCCACGCTGGCAAACACTAACCCACATGGGTTTACAACAATCAACATTTCAGACGGGACAATTTGGAGGGGACTCAATATCATCGTGGACAGAACGGTTTGGAGGGGACTTAATTGGATCGTGGACAGGATGTGACTCTCAGTGTTTCACCACCAGGTGTCAGAAACACACAATCAGTTGTTGCCTGTTTGTATTCACTTCTGTTTCATGGTTGTTTCATTGGAATCTGTTTGACTCCCTGCTGACTTCAGATCTCCTGGTGGACCTCAGATCTCCTGGTGGACCTCAGATCTCCTGATGGACTTCAGATCTCCTGGTGGACCTCAGATCTCCCGATGGACCTCAGATCTCCTGGTGGACCTCAGATCTCCCGATGGACCTCAGATCTCCTGGTGGACCTCAGATCTCCTGATGGACTTCAGATCTCCTGGTGGACCTCAGATCTCCCGATGGACCTCAGATCTCCTGGTGGACCTCAGATCTCCTGATGGACCTCAGATCTCCCGATGGACCTCAGATCTCCTGATGGACTTCAGATCTCCTGATAGACTTCAGATCTCCTGGTGGACCTCAGATCTCCAGATGGACCTCAGATGTCCTGGTGGACTTCAGATCTCCTGGTGGACCTCAGATCTCCAGATGGACCTCAGATCTCCTGATGGACTTCAGATCTCCTGGTGGACTTCAGATCTCCTGGTGGACCTCAGATCTCCTGGTGGACCTCAGATCTTCTGGTGGACCTTAGATCTCCTGGTGGACCTCAGATCTTCTGGTGGACCTTAGATCTCCTGGTGGACCTCAGATCTCCTGGTGGACCTCAGATCTCCTGGTGGACCTCAGATCTTCTGGTGGACCTTAGATCTGTCACACAAGCAGGTGTTTGTGATTGTTTCTGTTTGCTGGTGTTCTGAAAGCCTTTACAGATAATTCAGGTTTTCTGTTGAACTGTATTGTGTTTTTGGGAAACTTCTGTCTGGAAATAAATAAAGTGTTTAACCAAAGTTTTAAATCAGTGTCGAAAATAATCAAATAAAAAGAGAAGCTGCAGTAAAAATGAAGCTGATTTCAACAGTTTTAACTTTAATTTAATCTGAAACCTGAACACAAACATTCAAACAGTTAGAAGAAGGTATGGACAGTTGAATCCTGCTGTTCTTCTGCTTTATTTTCATCATAGTCATCATCATCATCACCATCAAAACAAGGAAATGCCTCTAAACAAAAATCAGCTTCAGAGCAGGTGTTTAAAACAACATACACACACACACACCGGGGCTCATATACAACCTGTGGGAAGTCCCCTTGTGCCTAAAAGGTTTAACTAGATGCTGCTTCCTCCTCACAGTGTTTTAGCACCAATCATCGTGCGTGTGCTCTAAGCTGCACAGTGATCAAAACTTTAAAATTAGTATTTTCACAGTAAAACAGAATGAGGTGGAGGTTTGATTGTGTGCACTAAGATCTGAGCTGCAGTGGAAACTCAGTAAACCTCTGGTTGCTCACATCCTTCTAGACTGAAGGCAATGCGCTCCTGATTCTCTCAGACTTCATTTCCCAGCAGCCACTGGAAAAAAAATCTGCATCATGTCAAGTTGACAGTAGCAGTACTGTGTCACAAATGTTTTAACTTCAAAATAAAAGCAGCATGTTTGCTGTTTGAATGACAAATGTTTGATACCTTTAGTTCCTGTGTGGTAATCTAAATAGTTTAAATTGAATTGTTTCCATGTTTGTACAGTGAAGTCCTGAAGTCAAAAATTGTACAAATTTCATTACAGAACAACAAACAAGAGACAGTAAAATAAAGATATTGTGTTATTGCAGTTCTGCTGTTGCACAAACCAACAGGTTTTATTCAGTTGTTCCAAGGACCAAACACAAATGTTTTAGCTGTGTCGGTTCCCCTCACTGGCTGGACTGAACTCTGACTTGAAGGCTTTTTACAGTAAAGCACATTTATTTTCTTTGGCTTTTAGCACCCAGCACAGCTGGAAGCTACATACACATCTATCTATCTATCTATCTATCTATCTATCTATCTATCTATCTATCTATCTATCTATCTATCTATCTATCTATCTATCTATATTATATATTTTGTGTGTGTCTATACGTATGTGTCATCTCTTGGAAATCTGTACAGTACATACACACAGACATTACTGTTTTGTCTCATGACATGACATAATCAGTATCACATCAATAATATTGGTGGCATCATTAGTTTTGCTACACAGTCTACAGATTGTTTGACATCATAATTATATAACTTACAGTCATATACATAGACTAAACTGGTGACTTTAAAAAATTAATATTTTGATAGATTACTCTGCCAAAAAAAATTGAAAAACGGGGAAATTCTAATTATAGCATTAAATAAGTTAAGGTTTAATAAGTTAAATAAGTTAGGTTTGTAGTAGTAATAATAAATTGTTGTAACATTGCTACAAGATTAGTCTAAATTTCCAATATACTGACAATAAATTCACTCAAAACCTCTTAAAATATATGCTACAAGTTCTCTTTTAGTAGATAACACTAATAACTTACTCCTGAAATGTCACATTTTTAGTTTTTTTATATTGATTGGTGCAATTATACACTGCTGTGAGCCGGCATTTTGCCTTTTTCAAAATGGCGGCCTACTTCGGCTACTTTCTGCAATGGGATGTCACCTCTACTAATATAAACTCATTGGTTAAAAAGCTGTAGCATAATGTAGCAAACAGGAAGACGACGTTGCCATGCATAGCGGGGCAGGAAACAGTATTCTTTGCTCTTATAGGCTAGTTCGTTAGCCAATCAGAGGCCAGCAAATTCGAACAATTAGTATAAATGAGCAGAGCTGTATATAAAGCTCTGTGAATGAGCTTCTGACGAAGCAGTCAAAGCAGCCTGATGGAAAGAGCCGGAACCACCCGAATTTTAACGCAGACAGATTGGAAGGTCTGTTAATCAGTGTTTCCTGACGTTTTTTTAGATATAAAATGTTTCATATTACTGGTTAATACTTAAGAAATAACCACAATATGTATGAAATGGCCTCATCTCATCTCTGTCACGGGCTCAGTGATCTTCGTGACCCACATTGCAGGACTCAGACAACCAGCTCAAGTGCAAAAGTGACAAGGTTTATTTACAATTATTTACAAGTGCGAAATGTGCTTGGTGATCAGGTGCGCCAAGGAGGGTTCCAGAACTGCAGGGGAGAGGAGAGTTAGTTTCGTTTGCCACAGGGAGAGATCAGGAGATATTGCAGGGACAGGAGAGGTTTGACTCACGGGAGACTTCTGCTGGTAATGCTCAGAAAGGGGGGCAGGTCCAGTGTGATGCTGTGCAGGGAGAGTCCAGGTCGGGTGGGGACGCCGGAGGGAGGCAGACAGGGCTCCAGGAGATCAGACGCTGGGACACGAGAGAGTGCTCGGAAACACAAGGAACAGGGTGCAGATGTCCTGAGAAGAACAGGGTTAATCACACACAAGGATATCTAAAAAAAAACCTTTCTCAAAAATGTCACTAGGAATTGATCACTAGGATTGGCACACAGGAGCTACCGTGAAGGTTAACAACCAGGCGAAGAATGAGCATCTTCCTCAGGCTTTTATACCACCCTGCTCCTCATCAGCGCTGATCACCGCCAGGTGTAGATAATCTGCCTCACTCTCCAACGTAGCTCTTCACTGGAAACAGATGACTCACCCGACGGAAAACACAGCATACAAACACTGAACCTAACCATCTCATCTCATCTCATCTCATCTCATCTCATCTCATCTCATCTCAGGAGAAAATGTAATAATTCATGCGGTCCTAGAAATTAGGTATTTTACTTTGAAATCCCTCGGACGTGGTGATGGCGGAGACGCGCTCTTTTATTTCTGCGGTTGAAACCGGAAGTGGCTCGTGTTGTCTGACTGCAGCTTGATGCGGTGCTGGATCGCTGACACTCTGGACTCGGACTGAACCGAACTGTGTAAGTAAACCCATTTCTCTGGCCGCCGTTCGGTCGTTCGGTGTTTGTTTACAGACCGAAAACCTTCCGGGAAAAACATCCGAGAGGCTCCGACTCCCTTCTGAGCGATGACAGACCGGAGATCAGTCGATGTTTCGGGCCTCTCACAACAGTTTGATCTCCAGGGTCGAACCGGGTTTTGATGATGAAGAAAGTCGCCTGGAACCCCTGGACGGCAGCTGGAACCGGGAATGATTTAATACCGACTAGAACCGAGTATTTTCTCAGAGAGATTCGGGATGAAGCAGCCGACAGATTAAACACAGACATCACTGAGAGTCTGATTCTGAACTCAGACCCAGACCCGGTTCCTGTCCCTTCGTGTTTCAGTCAGACTGGCTGTAAAATCTTTAGAATGATCTAAAAACCACAAGGTGATTCTCAAAGTCCCGAGAGCTGAAAATCTGTCTTAAAGCATGAGATCAGAATCCATAAGGTCCTGGTTCAGGTCCTGGTCCTGGTTCAGGTCTTGATCCTGGTCCTGGTTCAAGATCTGGTCCTGATTCAGGTCTTGTTCTGGGTCCCGGTCCTGGTCCCGCTACAGGTCTTGGTTTATGACCTGGTCTTGCTTTGGGTCCTAGTCTCAATCCTAGTCTTGGTTCTGATGCTGGTTCTGGTCTTGGTCCTGATTTTGATTCAGCTCCTGGTCTTGCTTCTGGTCTTCCCTCAGGTCTTGCCCCAGGTCCTGGTCTTGGTCCCGTTTCTGGTTTTGGTTTGGGACCTGGTTCAGGTTCACTTTGTTGGTGGAAACATCCTGTTTTCTTTATGATGTTTAAGAAGTTCTACCAAAGGAACGGGACCACAGAGTGTTTGGGTCGGTCGTAGGTCAAACTGATAAAAACTGAAAACATTCATCGGAAAATTCATCAGATACCGAGTCTGAATTTCAAACGAGTGAAAAAAAAAGCCAAAGTCCAAAGAAAACGTGAAAGACCGCATTCCAGAAGATTTGGACAAGCAGAGGTTCCCGTCCTGACAGACACGTGTTCAGAGTCACTGACATGTTTTCAGAGTGTTTCAGGCCCAAAATGCACCTTTTTATGTCTGATGACCCCCCCCCCCCCACCTGACTTGACCCTGGATAGGAGGATAGATTTGGATCAAGACCTGATGGAGACTATATCTGAAGAATGTGAGGAGGAACCAATTTTTTTGCTTTCAGACCTCACAGCTGCTTTTCTTGATCCTGATCCAGTCTGGAACATTGGGACATTAAAAGGACTGCGCTAGACTGGTTCAGGTCTTACCTGTTAAATCCCTTACTGTTTGTTCTTCAACACTCTCATTTATGGAGTTCCCCAAGGTTCTGTTCTTGGACCTATTTTATTTTCCATGTACTACACGCTCATCCCAGGCTCCTTTTTCAGAAGATAGAACATGTTAAAGATGTTGGTGGTCCTGGATCTCTCGGCTGCAGTTTAGTCCAGAACGCTGCAGCACATGACCAGATCTCACCTGTACCTGCTTCTTTTCCTGTTAGTTTTAAGGTTGAGTGACAGTTTTCCTGTTGACCTACAAGGATCTTAATGAGCAGATCATGTTTATCTGTCTGACCTTCTGCAGCATCGTGATCCTCCAGATCACTTAGATCATGAGCTTCTATGTGTCCTGAGTGTGAAGGAGAATGGTACCTGTAGGCAGGTATCAACCATCTGTGGACTGATGTGATTTTTACTTTCGGTCTGTATGTTCAGATCTTTCTTATGATGAAGGAATGAGCCGACCTGTCAGGAGTTCTACCTTCTCAGGTGCAGGGTTGAATAAACAGCGTGAGTTCAGCTTGTCTTCAGCTGTGATGTGTTGTTTCATGTCAGGACGTCACCGAGGCGTGTTGGCTCACGTTTCTATGAATAAGATTCTTTCTTTGTCCTTCAGTATGAGACATGTCTCATGTCCTGAAACAAGTCTTTTTTCTCTTTCTTATAAACAATTTTGTTTCCAGCTGTTATGTCATGTGACTTTCTTAAAAAGGTAAATGACTAATATAAAAAGTTTGAAGAATGTTTTGAATGATCACAATGTGAACACACTGTGTGACTGTGAGCTTTAAACATCTCAGATTCACAGAAACGGCTCATTGCAGCAGATCTTTAAAGTCATAAACCTGCAGAGTCCTTTAACATACCTGTTTACATACCTGTGGCTGAACCTCAGTCTGTTCCTCTACCTGCAGAGTACCTGTAATGCCCCAGGGTGGGCTGAGCTGGCCGGGGTCGTGATGCCATACGTAGACCGACAGAATCGCATCTGCGGCTTCCTGGACATCGAGGAGGATGAAAACAGCGGCAAGTTCCTGCGCCGGTACTTCATCCTGGACACGGAGCAGGGAAACCTGCTGTGGTACATGGACAACCCACAGGTGAGACACGCCAAGCCCGAGGTCCAGTCACCTGTACTCATAGGTCTGTCTGTCTGTCTGTCTGTCTGTCTGTCTGTCTGTCTGTCTGTCTGT
>SSNP01000016.1:1109629-1135341 GCA_006937955.1 Pachypanchax playfairii | reverse complement strand
TTTAATCCATGATGCAGCTGTTGGTTTTTCTTTCATTTTACTTTTTAAATCACTTTCACTTCTGCTTCTTGTTCAGCTGCTGTTTGTAACATATCAGGATCCATCAAATCTAATCATGATATCTTTCTTCCTTCTGCTCAGAATCTGCCTAAAGGTGCAGAGACTGTGGGCTTTCTCAAACTCTCCTACATCTCAAAGGTTTGTCCTTCCTTTCACAATAAAAGTCTTGTTCTCAGCAGCTTGATGAGGTTAGCAGAAGCTGATCAGTTTGCTGGTTAAAGATGAGGTAGATAAATATATCTCTAAAGAAAGTGGAGGTTATGGTAATTGTGCCCCATGTCATTTCTTAATAAGGTCTCTCTCTCTCTCTCTCTCTCTCTCAGGTCAGCGATGCCACCAAGCTCAGACCAAAGGCCGAGTTCTGCTTAGGTAAGTTTTTATAGTCCTCGTGCATCTTTTCGTGCTTCCTCTACGCTCCTCCTCTTCATCGTTTTTTAGTTTTGGTTGAACTCTGAACTCACAGGATTTTTCTTCTTCTTGCTGTTCCAATATGAAAGCTTACTAGAACCTTCCTCCATGATACTCTCAGTCTGATGTGGACCTCACCAGGCCATCATTGAGTCCTGAGACCTGGTCTTTAGTTTTTTCCTCCCCCTCCCCCCCTCCTGTTGTCGTCTGTACAGTTGATTTCCTCCCTTTTGTCTGCTGCTACTTGTTTTTCTCTGCTGTGGAACAGGAACTCTTTGTCACTCAATAGGAGGAAACTGTACAATGACAACGACCTGATTTTTGTGTATATGTGTGTGTGCACATGTGTTTGCCTCTAGATGGGATGTTAATATTGGGGCACACATCCTCTTGACTCTGAGAAACCAGAAACAAGCTGATATTTTTAGACTCATGTGGCGCTCAGTGGGTTTCTGATGAAGCCAACGTGTTTGTTTCTCGTCTCTCTGCAGTTATAAACGCAGGGATGAGGAAGATTTATCTGCAGGCCAATGACCAGCAGGACCTGGTGGATTGGATCAGTGCTCTGAACAATGCCACCAAGATCACGGTGAGCTTCACACAGGATGGAACTCAAACGGTTCGATGACTGACCCTGTTTCACACGTTGCTGTGTGATGCTCCACGTTCAGCTTCAGGCCACAGCAGATTACCCATCAAGCCTGAGACATCCTGCTCATGTGCTTACCTCCATCAGGACAGAGAACCAGTTGTCTAAGATTATAAAAGGATGTTGTTTTTCAGGTGCCAAAAGAGGGTCAGAACACCTGTATAGATATTCCACTGGAAGGTGCCACGAAAAAGGTCTCGTACAAAACGGAGATCATAGGTGGAGTTCCCATCATCACAGCCACGCAGGTAACTCCTCTGCTGCCATGAGTGTGTTTAACAGGTCCAGTCTGTGGAGACATCTCAGACCTCGCTCAGCTGCTCAACAGTTCAGTAACTCTAAAGA
This sequence comes from Pachypanchax playfairii, assembly GCA_006937955.1. Lineage (NCBI taxonomy): Eukaryota > Metazoa > Chordata > Actinopteri > Cyprinodontiformes > Aplocheilidae > Pachypanchax > Pachypanchax playfairii. The sequence goes on along the minus strand of SSNP01000016.1, from coordinate 1,133,879 downwards.
GTCAAGTGCATTGTGGGTAGTGTATGAGAATAGAAGGTGATTCTGTTCTGGTTCCATAAAGGATTCATAATAAAATTATCCAGTTTTTATCAAGTCATTGAACTGGGTTCATGTAACTCCAACATAAATGACATCAGAACCAAACTGTAGAAGCAGTGATCCCACTAGATGCTCTAACAGAACCTCCTTCGGCACCAGGAACTCATGTTCTGTTGGACCCCATCAGTCTCTCTCATGGTTTTAGAGGAGTTCTGACCCACTCTTCTTCAGTGTTGCGTCTCAGTTAGGTTCAGGTCTGGATTTAGACTGGATCATTGCAGCACCTTGATTCTTTTCTTCTTCAGTGGTTCTGCTGTATATCAGCTCAACTTTCATGTTGCATTCTGGGATAACTCAAGCTGTGTGCTGTGTTCTGTAACTAACAGCTGTTCTAAACATTTAATATCTGATCATGAAGGTAGAAACAGCTTCTGGATCAATGCAGATGTTTCTGTTTCTCTCACACCATAACATCTTTACCACTGTGAGACGTTAACTGTGAATGTGTGAACATGTGTGTGTCTATTGTAGGAGCAGTCTGAAGGGCAGAACGGGTCGGATCGAGGGAGGCGAGCTCAGAACCAGCTGCCCTACTTCCTGTCCAGAGGAGCACAGGACCAATCTGCTATAAAGGCTGGATACTGTGTTAAACAGGGAGCTGTGGTGAGAACACACACACACACACACACACACACACACACACACACACACACACACACACACGTTTCTGACTGAGTGGTCCATCATGTGACTGAGAACAGCTTGTCATGTTGGAACTCTGCTTCTCATCAGATGAAGAACTGGAAGAGGAGATACTTCATTCTAGATGAAAACGCTCTCAGTTACTACAAATCTGACCTGGTAAGAAAACAACAAGTTTTATTTGTTTGTTTATTGTTGGACTGGATTAAACCTGTAATAAACCTAGATGCATGTTATTTAACCAACAGAACATCAGGTCAGCTGTTTTCACTCAGTTATGTCACTAAATACCTCTGTGTGTGTGTGTGTGGGGGACATGTCTCTACATACAGCAGCATGTGTTCATACGTTCCACGTGTGGACAGAGCACTCAATAATTACTCAATAATGCCTGTCTGAACACATGTGGCACACCCTGTGTGTGTGTGTGTGCCCTCTGTTTGTTCATGCCCTTGTGAATTCAGCTGTTTGCAGGAAGTAGTCATGTGATCTGACTGCTGAAACTTGCTGCTGCATGAACCAGATGAACATCTGGATGGAGACCAAGAATTAAAGTCCTGAACCTTCTCAGTGTTTCTCTAAAATCTTCTTCAGCTTCTTTCTCCTGATTGATTTGTTTCCTTATGTATGTGTGTGTGTTTGTTCTGAGCCAATCACAGCTGAGCATTTACTACCTACTTCCTGTTTACAATCCACAACCTTTTTATGGAGAGAGTTGAATCTAGAACTTGTTTCACTTTAGTTGTTGATCAGAATCTGTTTGCGATGTATTAAAGGTTTGTTTAGACCTTCATGTCTGCAGGTTCAGTCTGGTTCTGATCCGGTTGGATGTTTGAGAGAGGCTGGGGGTTTAATAAAGGCAGTGCGATATCAGGACCGTTTGTGTTTCCAGAACATTTCCCATTGATTTGATGATTTTAAACAGAGTTTAACTTCAGTGCAGCTGAGACCTCGTGAGCTGAATTTTATTTTAGATCAGTTACATAAAATCTGTAAAAACCTTCAGAAAATGTTTCTGAGTCTCAGATCAGATTCAGAGGTTCTGTTGTTTCACATCACGTGTTTAATGTGTTCCTGGGTGTTTGTTGCTGTTTAGGAGCGTGAGGCGTTGAGGGTCATCTCACTGAAGGAGATTCAGAAAGTCCAGGAGTGCAAACAGAGGTAGGTCTACAGACAGAGGTAGGTCTACAGACAGAGGTAGGTCTATAGACAGAGGTAGGTCTATAGACAGAGGTAGGTCTATAGACAGAGGTAGGTCTATAGGAACAGCTGCTTTGTGTCCTTCTGAAGTCCAGACCCAGTAAAAATGTCTCTGTTCTGTGTTCTGCAGTGAACCCATGATGAGAGACAACCTGCTTCAGGTGGTCACCAGCTCCAGAACCTTCAACATACAGGTGATACATCTGTTCACATCACGGCAGCAGAAAAACACGTTAATCCACAACAAAATCAGAATGAATGAATCTATAGATCCATGTTTGTGTCTGTGTGTCAGGCCGACAGTCCAGAGGACATGCACAGCTGGATCAAGGCCATCTCAGGAGCCATCGTGGCTCAGCGTGGACCTGGACGTTCAGCCAACACGGTACGTATCCATCAGTACAGGTCCCATTGGGACAGGTCCCATCGGTACAGGTCCCATCAGTACTGGTCCCATCGGTACAGGTCCCATCAGTACAGGTCCCATTGGGACAGGTCATGTCATGTCAGGTCCTAATAGTACAGGTCCGGATAGTATGTAGCCTGACAGGTGAGGGTGTGGTCGTTCAGGTTTATTCTAATCTGAAACACCAGTTGTTTTTACAATGCAGTGATTTGGCGCCATCTGGTGGCAGAAAGAATTCAATGCAGCAGATTAACAAAAGCTTCATGTTGTTCAAACTGAGCATCAATCAGCTTGATTCCTTTGATCCATATAGTGCAAAATAATCTTTAGAAGTTTCTAGTTACGCGTTAGTATGATAATAATAATAATATATTTGTGACATTATAATATTATTCTTTGTAGTTTTAAATGAAACATCATGACTTTACAGATTTGATGTGTTTTCAAAGCTTTTTGTGCATTTTTATATGAATCGTCCTTTCTCAGTGTTTGTCTCTCTCTCTCTCTCTCTCTCTCTTACACACACACACACACACACACACACAGTTTTTATTGTTTCTCTTACTTTCTCTGTTTCCAAAGGGTTCCTTTCTAAAACTGTATGATATTCTACCACAAGCTGCTTCATTTTACATGAGTAATCCTCTGATGTTCTGGTTTGAAATCATAAACTGTCAAATCCAAGTCTGAGACATAAAAAATATTAGGATTTTAAGACTTTCAGTATTTTGTTGTTGGTTATTTTAAAAACTCAAACTCAGCAGGTCACAAAGTGACGTGACCTTTGAGTGCTTTATCTTGTTAGATATTTAAAATGTTGTTCTTGTGTGTTAAACTGAAAGGTGATAATCTGGACCTGAGTTCAGATTATCTGACTGTCAGGAGGCGGTTGTCGCCCTCTGGTGGTGGCCGGAGCTGTTGCACGTCTCTGTAACTGAGCTGTAAACTGTTGTTTTCAGATCCGTCAGGCCCGTCGGCTGTCCAGCCCGTGTTTTCAGAGGTATACTCCGTTCTGCAGTGGTGAATGCAGCACGTATGTGACCTGGACCCCTTTAACCCCTCCCTCCCATCCACTGCTACTACTCCTTACAGAACATCTGTCCAGCTGGTTCCTGGTCACTCGTCTCTCTTTAAGTGAAACATTTAGACACAGACAGGCTGCAGAAAGTTGTGTTCATGTTGTTCAGTCAGTGTAACACAGCTCACCACAAAACTACAAACAAGGACTAGAACCAGGATACTCGACTCTGTCTTTCTGTTGACCCGTTGGACCCTGAGTGTTTCTCTCACTGTGGTCGTTGCATATTTTTGAAAGGGTCAACATGTTTTTGGACTCTTAATAGTTAGTAATTTTGGTGGTTTATTCTTCTTCTTATTTCTGATCATTTGTGGATTTGTGCAGCATCTTGATGAAACCTTGTTGGCTCTGTCATGCAGATTAATTCAGATTACCTTCTTTTAATCTAATCCATTTTTAATATTTCTCCTGGTTATTGTAACCTTTTGACCCGTGTCTCCATCCGAGCCAACAGCCTCAGTTTCCTCAGAATGTGTCCATCTTCTCTGTCTTTCTTGATTCTCTGTGTCTTCTTTCAAACTGGGAGAATGTTTACAGCCTTCTGGACTTCACAGAACCAAACTCACCCAGAACCTTTTCTTTCTACTTGTTAATCCTCATGTTGTCTGTGTGTGTGTGTGTTTGTGTGTCTGTGTGTGTGTTTGTTTTCCAGAGAGTGAGGTGTGACAGTGACACAATAACTTTTCCTAAATGAGCCCCGCCTCCTGCTTCCTGTCCCTTCCACTGCTGCTCATCGTCCAATCACCAAGCCCCACTGCCTCTCTGCTTCCTTAGCAACCGCTCCTTCATCCTGTCCTGCTCCCCGGCAACTGCAGCATCACTCCTTTGTACGTGAAACTGCATGAAAGTTACAGCGACGTGTGTTTGGTGTTTGTGTGACCCATCATCTCATCATTTGTGTTTAAAATGCAGAAGAATTCCAAAGTTATGTAGAAGTCTGGTTGATGCACATGAAGTTAGAGCGTTACATCTCTTATGTTGCATCAGTATATTTAGGAAATTATCATAAAGTCTCAAATGTGACATTTCAGAAAATATGTAGGAAGAGAAATTGTTTCCATCTGGGAAACAAAAGCAGCTGATGGATAAATTAAAGCTTAAATCTGGATGATTTAATACGTGCGTTTCTGAGTGATGTCACAGAGAACTGACCAGTAGTTTGAGACGACGTGTAGAGAAATTTGACTCAGTTAAAACCCAAAAAGCAAAAGATAAGAATGAAATGAAACACACGAGAGATGAGAAGCAGAACAATGTGGATCATCAGCTGCTGCCTTCAGTCACATGACCGCAGGACGTTGTCTCCGGGTCAACACCTGGTAGATCCTGGGGGATCTGCAGAGTCCTCATTACACATGAAACTTTAACATTTGAAATGAACGAGATTCTTCTGTCCAAATAAAGAATCTGTTTTCCATCATCGTTTTCTTCTTTTTGTCATCCATCACTCCATCATTCTGCACATCCATCATCCTCCACCTCCTCTCTCTCCTCTCATTTCCTTTTCTTCTTCTCCTCTTGTCTCCAGGAGCACAGTGACCCCCCCTCTCCATCCTCAGCAGCTGCCTCCATCTTCTACTCCAACCTGGAACTACAGCTCCCAGAATCCTCAGCGGGTGCTCAGCCTCAGACTGGACGCTCATCACCAGGACGACTTCCTGGGCCTCCTTCCGTGGAGGCTGAGCGGCGTGCAGTCCGTGATGATGCCGCTTCCGTCAGCGCGCTCCCGCCTGTCGCTGCAGGAGACGCTTCAGTCCTCAAAGTGACCAAGGAGCAAAGACGCTGCAGCGATGGCGAGACGGAATGTGAGAGCAGTGAGATGCTGATCACTCTGATCTGAGGGAAGATCGTGGTAATGATTCATGTTGATCAGAGAACATCTGGACAGCTGGACCAGATCTGAACAGGATGTGACCCACTTCCTCTTCTGTCCTCCTCACTTTGTCTTCCTGAGTATTTCTTACAGTGTGTTCCAGTAACAAAGAACAAGATCCGTATAGGGACGTTCTAACCAGTTCCAGCAGGTGTTGGGTTCTCATCTGAAACACCAACATCTGCAGCTCAGATGTTTTTGTGTTCTGATGCTGAACGTGTTTATAAAGATGGTCCGCTTCGCTTCACGAACCCGTTCCATCCTCGTTCACCGAGATCCAGATCTACTGCAGCAGAGAACATCAGCAGAACCTTCAGTCATTCACACAGAACATCAGCAGAACCTTCAGTCATTCACACAGAACATCAGCAGAACCTTCAGTCATTCACACAGAACATCAGCAGAACCTTCAGTCATTCACACAGAACATCAGCAGAACCTTCAGTCATTCACACAGAACATCAGCAGAACCTTCAGTCATTCACACAGAACACCAGCAGAACTTAGCTTATTATCGGACCTTTAAAATGTGGTTCTTTTAAATCTGCCCTCAGCTGATTCACTTCTGCAGTTTTGGAACTCAGAACATGCAGAACCTCCTTCGTTGTCTGGGTCAGTGTTTGGGTCCAGTTCTCCCTGAACTCTGGAGTATTTAGACTTTTAAATCTGTAGCATCACAAACCTCGTCTGGAAGGTTCTGGCTGGTTTTACCCGTCTGAACTCTATCAGAACCTCGTTCTGGAGTTCTTCTCCAGACCCGTTTGTTCCAGGTTTCCCAACAGGACACAGGTTCTGTTAGTTAAATGTCTGACCATTGCAGCAGATTATAGTACATTCAGAACTGAATGGAAAAGGTTCTGTTCAGTTTCTAATCCAGATAGTCAGAACCGCCCATCCTGCTGCAGAGAATCGGACCTGCGTGTGAACTGGGTTCTGTAAACGGACTCGTCACCTTTAACTTTGTGTTTCTTTGATGTTTTGGTTGGTGTAAAAACGGTTTTGGACTCGACGGGTCGGTTTCCCCTGTTGTGTCCTGGTTCTGGGTGTTTTATAGAACTAATAATAATATTTACTAGACATGTATGTTGTTTACTGACTTTTTATAAAGCCCCTCCCCCACGTGTCCCCTGTTACTCAGGCAGGTAAAGTACCTGCGCTGATCCTTTAGAACATTTTAAATTCTGGTGAACTGTTTCTGACCTGAGTGTGTGGTTCTAAGACTGTGTGCTGTATTTATTAAAACATGTTGAAATCAGTTGTCTCGTGTTCTGTTGCAGATTTTCAACTCACACAAATTACTGAAATGTTCCGACTGTTTCCAGCAGCTCAGTTCTAAAGGAGGTTCCCTGGTTCTAATGGGATCAAAGGAAAGAGATGCTGAGTGTGCGTGCATGTGTGTGTGTGCGCGTGTGTGCTGACTGTAAACAGATTAAAACATTCTGAATCACATAACACCTTGGAGATAGAAAAGCTATAAACATGTAGTGACCAGCTGTTGCAGCGGTTTGCAGCATTTTGCAGCGGTTTGCAGCTGTTTGCGGCCAGATCTGATGCCAGAGAAGCTTTTACAATCTTTTTATTTCAGTCTACATACAAACTGCTTTTTATTCATGAGTTTGTGTAAATCAGGTGAAATGAGAGTTTTTATTTATGTAAAAAGACTTTATTCAGATATGAGGCCAGGCCTTGGACACACACAGGCACACACACACACACACACACACACACACACACACACACACACACACACAAGTGTGTTTTGTTATCCTTATGGGGACCGTCCATTGACTTCCATTGATTTTAGTAACTAGATTTATACCTAACCCAAACCCTTTTCCTAACCTTAACCATTACTGATCTATAACTAACCCTAAGACTAACTAAAACTCTATTCACACCATACCTATAAACCTAACCCCTAACCCTAAAAAGGGGATTCCCCCCCATGGGGACCAGGCTTCGGTCCCCACAAGAACCCTCGGACCCCAGAAAGATAGTAAAAGTCAGGAAACGGGTCCCCAGGAGGTCAGAAATACAAACCCACACACACACACACACACACACACACACACACACACACACACACACACACACACAGGTCTAGCAGCTACACATGAACTTTTTCAGCTTCATGGCTCCTTCTTTTGTCTTCTCTCTCTCTCTCCCTCCCTCCCTCCCTCTCTCTCTCTCTCTCTCCCTCCCTCTCTCTCTCTGACTTGGACACAAACTTGCATGAATTAAAATGTTATTGCTGTCTGACTCAACCTGAGTGGAATGAGATTAATGACTCACACACACTTCAGCGAGGCCTCAGGCATCTGAACACATAAACAGGAACGGTTCCTCGTCGAGTGGAGCTCCAAACAGCTGATTGACATCAGGGGTCACAACAACATGAAGAAAACATACTGACTTTATTTAAATGAAGTGTTTTACCAAACAGCTGGATGAAAATCCCTCATGAATCCAACAAGAAGAACCACGAGATCGTTCCAGTCTTTCTTCTCATTAGAACCCGACGGATCGAGATGTTTCTGTCACAACAGGAAGTGAAACACTCTGTGTGAGAAGAAAAATCACATTATATTCTGAAGATCCACTGGAACCCATCTGGACCTGTTTCTAACAGCTTCAAAGATCCTCTAGAATATCCAAAGAACCATGAAAACCATGTGAAGTACCACTGGACCTCCTGCTTTCAGAACCCACATGCAGCATTCAGAATATTTAGTGCATCTTTACATCATGGGAACAGAAAACTCTGGAGTGCGTCTCCATGGCGATGAGTTCGACAACAGTAAAACAACAGAAGAAATGAAAATCCCCTTTGCATCACAGGGTTTCTGGACCTGATCGACCCTGAGGGTTCAGAATCAGAACTGAGGTCTGGAATAAAACAGGGTGTTTGTGAATGCAGACCAGGGTGGAGCAGCTCGTTACATCATAAACCATCTGACTCACCAGTTTCTCCATCTCATTTACACCGATAAGCAGGAACATTTTTACATCTTCTCAAACTTTTTGTGTTTTTAATTTTTTCTTCTCTCAGAAACAAACAGCTGATTATTCATAAACATGTAAACAAACATCTAAAACATTAAACTAATAGATTTTAAAGTAATAAAAACAGGATTTAAATGAGTTTTTATCTGCAGGTAAGAAGGATCAACCTGCTGCATGACAGCCAACACAGATGTTACACACCTGACACTTTTACATGAACCTTCATGTGTAAACACATCCAGGTGGTCAGCAGAGTTCTGTTCATTCAGATGGATTCACACACCTTCAGATTCTGCTGCAAGTGGAGGGGTCGGACCCAAACGCAGCAGCAGGTGGGCCCAACCTGATAGGAAACCCAATCTGACCTCTGACCTCTGGTCATCTGAAGGAGGTGTGTAATACCTCGTATTACCTGCAGGGGCTGCTGTGAGGAGCTCACCTGTTGGGTGGTTCATGCAGGTGCTGCTGACATTCCTGGTTGTTATGGTGATATATGATATATTAGGACTCTAAAGAAGAATAAGTAAAATAAAAAGTTTAAATTCAAATCTTCATCAAAACATAAAAGTTCATGTTTTTATTGATTCATGAAGAAAAACAGTTTATTTATTAGACGTGTTTCAGATTAGTGATAATCTCTGAGTTTCACTGTATTATGTTACTAATTTATTACTGGATTATGTTATTAATCCACTACTGGAATATGTTTTTAATCCACTATTGGATTATGTTTTTAATCCACTACTGGATTACGCAGTAAATTGAAGCTCTTTTATTTTTGTAAGTATTTTTGGTTTGAATTCTTCAGGGTTGTTTCAGTCTTTAAAACAGAATAAGAACAGACCTGGGATCCTTCTGAAACCGTTCCCCTCATGCAGGACTCAGGATCCATCAGTCTGCAGGAGTGTTAGTTCATGACATAATAATCTCATTATGTCACATGTGATGTCACAGGAACTCCGTCCTCGAGCGTTCTGGGGTCAGAACAATTGATTGTTTCCAAAACAAGGTTTAAGCTTGAGTTCCATGTTTCCTGCTGGCGACATGAATCTGAGCGGCTCTCTGACTGAATTCTTCCCATTTTCACCAGTTTGGATCAGCGAGTGGGACAAGGTTACATTCCAGGAGACCGACGTGCACGCGCTGCTTATGTCAGGAGTGCTTCCTGTAACACCTGAACACTTAAACTTCTCTTTTAAAAAGTCTAAAAAAACAGAAAACATCGATCCCAGTGGGAGGCCTCAGAAACAGATGGAAAAACCAATAGATGCGCTGTAGTGAAGCGCGTGCGTCTGACAGGAGCATGACGTCATCAGGAGACACCTGCAAACCTTTCAGATGTTCATCACTCAGAAATCTGATGATAAAATTTAAAAATAAAAAAGAATCACCGTTTGAGACTTCAAAAGCCTTTGAATAAAACTACCCAGTTACTTGTTAATTCCACTGTAAACTCTGAGGATGCCCCGCCCCCTGACTGACGTCACGAGGCTCCGGCAGCACCTCCCGGTCTCAGCTGTCGGTGGGAGTTTCTTACTGTTCGGTTCGTCCCTCCGGTGATGGTTCCGTGACCTCCGCACTGCCCCGCTCCAGTTTAAAACCTCCAAACCAGAATCCCGCACCTCAGAGAGTCTTCAGGTTTCTGTCGGACGGTCCCACCATGTATCTCCGGTTTGTTCTGTGCGTAACGGCGCTGCTCGCCGGTTCCCGTCTGCTGTCCGAGGCGCGGATTATTAAACGTTTCGCCATCGGCTGCCCGGAGAAGTGCGACAACTCGCAGTGCCCGCAGATCCCCGCAGACTGCCTGGCGGGCGACGTGCTGGACCGCTGCAGCTGCTGTCCGGTGTGCGCGTCCGGCGAGGGCGAGCAGTGCGGCGGCACCGGGGACCAGGAGTGCGCCGAGGGGATGGAGTGCGTGGTGACCGACGGCGTGGAAGTGTCTGCCACCGTGAGGCGGAGAGGAAAGACCGGCGTGTGCGTGTGCAGCAGCTCCGAGCCGGTGTGCGGCAGCGACGGCGTCTCATACCGGAACATCTGCGAGCTGAAGCGCGTCAGCAACCGGGCGATGAAGCTGCAGCAGCCGCCGGTCATCTTCATCCAGAGAGGAGCCTGCGGGAAAGGTGAGAGCTGCGTGCGCGTGCGCGTTCTGTTGACTTTAACACAGATAAAAGTTGTTTTTGTTTGAAAGATTCTAAACATCAGTGTTTGACATGAAGTTCAAGCCTCGGGCTTCAGACAGTGTTGGCTTTGGCCCCTCTGGGCTGCCGTACACATGCTGTGACCTGCAGTCCATCAGGGATGAACTGATCAGGTCAGTATCAGCTGATTTCCTGTTTATTGTTGGGAGGCGAATTAAAGTTAAACTTCTGTGATGACAGAGGAGACGATACATCCTGGACCCTGTCTGATCCACATGTCTGACTTGGACACGTCCTGGACCCTGTCTGATCCACATGTCTGACTTGGACACGTCCTGGACTCGGTCTGATCCACATGCCTGACTCGGATGCAGTTTGGTTTCACCTACATGTATCTGCGGCTGCCTTGCACTGCAGCAAACAGAGTCATGAGACACGGAACCCTGTAACCCGATGTGAGTCTGAGAACTGTGAAACCCAGTGAGGCAGAACCCAGTGAGGCAGAACCCAGTGAGGCAGAACCCAGTGAGGCAGAACCTCTCGGACTCTGAGTCAAACTCTCCCCTCTTGAGAATCTGCAGCATCTTTCTGTTCATGCTGCGTCCACAGTGTGTTTGTCCAACAACCCTCATGTCTCTGCTGGCAGCAGCAGACTGTTGACTCATGTGCTGCTGAACTGTGTCTGTCTCTTATACNAGTTCTGAAACGGACTCATAGGATCCAGATCTTTGTGAGGTCTGTCTCAGTGGTCTTGCAGTGACTCGGCTCTGTCAGGAACAGACTGACTGCGTTACATGAACAGGAGACACTTTAAAGACTCATGACCTGTGGAACCTGCTGTGGTTCTGTTCTCTGATGGTTCTGGAGTCCTTTATGTGTGGCGCTGTCATCAACAGCTGGGTCGGGATTTTCTGTCTGACTAACTCCTTTAATTTCACTTCAAAGCTGCACCAATAATCCTGCTGGGAAACTTCCTGTCAGCCAAACACATGAAGTTTCTTCCAGATGTTCAGATGGAACCAACCAGCTGCTGCTGGGTGTGAAACTGGTCTGTAGTGCTGGAGGTCCAGCTGAGATGATCTAAACCTGCAGCTACATCTTCAGTTTACTTGTTGCTTGATTTGTCCTGTAAAGTATCTGAAACTGAACGAGATGAAGGATCTGGTCCAGCTGCAGCAGGATGTTGACAGGAAGTCCGTCCCGTTAACAGACCTCAGAGTTAAAAGGTTGATTTAAACAAAGCAGCATCTCGTGTTTTGGTGTGTTTTCATGTGTTTGTGATGATGTTTGTTTACATCAGTCAGGTTTTCAGTCTGTGATCGGGGACCCACACAGTCACAATGTGGTTAGAATAAAACTATAAATACATGTAAGTTCTGGGAGAAAAAAATGATTTTATAAAGATGAAAAACTGTAAAAATGTCAAGGTTTATCTCAGCGGCGTGTTATCACAACTGCTGGCATGTGGCCTGAAGAGGAGATAAGAAGTGAAGCCAGGTGGTCTGAGGGGACCCGGCTCAGGGACTTTACTCTGATAAGATCCTGCTGATCTGCGACCATGAAGACAGACTGAGACACGTCTTCATCGTTGTCTCATCATCTGAGGTTCGATTCACTGAATCACCTCAGAGGTTTGATTTCATGTGAACATGGTTGAATCCATCAGGTGTTACATGTTTAAACACCGTCCAGGTGGAGGACCTCCTGAGCAGGTATCTGGACCAGCTTCACCGGATCCCTTTGATTCAGAACTTCATCTGACTGATGACGTAACGCTGACCCTGTTGTTAGGAATGAGATGAGCTGGTTAGATGCTGGTCTCTGTCACATGATCTCAGACTGGCAGGTCTGTTCGGTCTCAGCTCTTCTTTCTACTGGACCAGAGACCTTCCCGTCACACTTTAATCTGGCTGCAGACCAGCTGCACCGTGAACACACATCAGTTACATGTATGAAGTAAATGATAGAGTCTGGTTTAAGATTGCTGATCCCAGATAAAATGTTTGAGGCACCAAAAGAGGGAAATGTCTAATTACTGGTCCCAGCAGATCTGACCAAAAAGGCAAATTTACACTGGAACATCTGGCTGAGAACAGGAAAGCTTTGACAGATGTGGCACCTCTGGACCAAACTGAAACAGGGTTACGTGAGGTGACATGATTTTCTGGGATCTTCCCAGGAAATATCCTAACCCTCTTTCTCCTGCCGTGTCTCTGTGTCTTCTGATGCTCAGGTCATTTCCTTTGTTTTATAAGCGCCAGTGGGAGGAGCCAAGAAGCTGCAGCTGCTGTCAGACTTCAGGAACTCACTCAACATCTGTTTTATCACAGCAGCAGCAGCTCGGACCGGTCTCAGTCCACATGTAACTGTTTTTAATCCAATCCTGTCAGTCAGTCTATCAGTCTGTACCCGCTTGTTTCTGGTGTTGTTCATTGGGCAAGAGGCGGGTCTACACCTGGACAGGTCACCTGTCCATCACAGGGCCACATGTAGACAAACAACACTCACACCTCGGAACAATTTAGAGCTGCCAATCATGGGATGAAGCCAGAGTCCCGGATAAAACCCACACATGCACAGGAGAACATGTGAACTGCATCGGGGTAGGTCCTGGCTGGTTTCAAACCCAGGACCTTCTCCTTGCAAGGGGACACTGCTACCCACTGCACCACCGTGCAGCCTGCTTGATCTTGAACTCAGGTGTGACTCCACCCCCTCATGTTGTGTTTCCTCTCTTTCAGGTCAGCAGAACCCCGACAGTCTTCGATACAAGTACAACTTCATCGCTGATGTGGTGGAGAAAATCGCACCTGCTGTCGTTCATATTGAACTATTCCGCAAGTAAGACAGACTGTCAAAATAAAAGCATCAAATATCACCATCTCAGACTGTTTAATAGATCAGTTTAAACTTTCATCTCACATATTTTCATGCAACTTCATTTCATACATGTGTGTATGTTTGTGTTGGGGGGGTGAAGCACAGCAGAGGGATGGGTGGAGGTTTATAGATTATATTTGTTCTGTTCTGTTTCATCTCAACCTGCTGAAGCATCAGCTGTTGTTGATGTTTTGATTTTAAATCTCGTCTCTGTTCAGGATGATATTTTCAAAGCGGGAGGTGGCCGTCGCCAGCGGCTCTGGTTTTGTTGTGTCTGAGGATGGACTGATTGTCACCAACGCCCACGTGGTCGCCAATAAACACAGAGTGAAGGTACGAGAAGAACCACAAACACACTAACTCAAGATTTTTCTTTTAAAGCTAATTCATTATAAATGAGGAACAATGTTTTGGAAGTTCACAGGAAGCAGCTCAGTTCAGGCAGCTACAACAAGGAGTTTGTGCAGGTTCGTTTAGTACAGGACAGTCCTGGAAGATGCTGGACTAAAAAGTCCATAAACAAGAAAACAATAAGTGAAACTGCTGAACTGGTTCCTGGTTGAAACAAACAATCATCAGAAATCTGTCACCGTGGTTCTTTATGGAGCAACTTCTCTGAATCTCCTGCAGGTGGAGCTGAAGAGCGGCGCCACGTATGATGCCAAGATCAAAGATATTGATGAGAAAGCCGACATCGCTCTCATCAAAATCGACGTACCGGTGAGCAAAAACAGATTGATCACATGACAGTAACTAATATATGCTTCTGTCTGTCTGTCTGTCTGTCTGTCTGTCTGTCTGTCTGTCTGTCTGTCCGTCCGTCCGTCCGTCCGTCCGTCCGTCCGTCCGCCCGCCCGTCCGTCCGTCCGTCTGTCTGTCTGTCTGTCTGTCTGTCTGTCTGTCTGTCTGCCTGCCTGCCTGTCTGTCTGTCTGTCTGCCTGTCTGTCTGTCCGTCTGTCTGTCCGTCCGTCCGTCTGTCCGTCTGTCTGTCTGTCCGTCCGTCTGTCTGTTAGAAAACACTCACACACAATATCATGATCATCAATAACTGATAAATATGAGATAATCAGGTGGACAATGTGGACATGGGACAGAAGGACATCTGTCCAACCAGGAATCATACTGAAATGTTAGCATGCAGGATTTCTTCTTTTGTCACAGTCATCTTATTTTGAAGTGAAGATCTTTTGACCGGCTGGTTTTAATCTTAGTCCAGACGTATTTTGAGGCGACGCCTGAGTCATGAATCATGAACGTGTGCATGTGTGAAGCAGATCTGCAGAAACTAAAAACATCTTTCTGTGGGATGAATTTGGTTTTTATTTTCTCTCTACTTTTTGTTTTGGTCTGATGACGTCTGAACGAGCTGGTTCAGACTCTACGGTGGGCTTTTCCACATCATTCTGAAGCTTTCTGGGTCGATGGAGTTTCTACATTTCTGTAGAAATTCTGCTGGTTTTCATTTGTCAAACTCGACAAAACAAATGCACAAAATATTGTTTTTATCTAAAATTTGACATGAATCTGAGCAAATTAGATTTGAGAAGTTTGTAAATGTAGGTTCTCTAAACTAAAATACAAACGACTGCTGGTTAAGATGATCGTGTTTGTATCAGTCGAGACTGTCAGTTGGAGAATATCTATTTGTTGGATGTGAACAAAACAAAATAAATGACATTCCTGTTGTTGTGAGGAATGTTCTGAGACTGGACTCCAGATGTGACAACAACATCAAGAAACATTCATCTCAGGACATTTTCATTCAATAACCAATAAAAACATGTTGCTTAAGTCTTTAGCAGCTGAAAAAATCAGAGAAAATATAAAAACCTCAAACTCTCTCATGTCGTGAAAAACACTGATCTATAAATGAAAGATTTGTTTAAAAGAATCTGATTTTCCAGTTAGTTTTACTTTGATGTTTGATGACTGAGATGAGATCAAATAAACAGCTGGAATAAAACCAAGAAACACACCAGATCATCACCTGGACATGATATCAGGATCATGACTGAAAGAATGAGATCCCAGATACAAGCAACTGAAATGAGCTTCATCTATAAGGGGGCGGGCTCTGCAATAAGGGGAGGGGCTTCACCATCAGGGAGGAGCTTGAAGTAGAGCTGCTGCTCCTCCACATTGAAACGAGTCAGCTGAGGTGGTTCAGGAATGTGATCAGGATGCTTCCTGGACACCACCCTATGGAGGTGTTATGGACATGTCCTACTGGAAGGAGACCCGGGCAGACCAGGAACTCAGTGGAGGGGTTACATAACCTCTCTGACCTGGTAACATCTGGGGATCCACCAGGAGCAGGAGGAACTGGGGGAAGGGGGGGGATGGATGGACGGACGGACGGACGGACGGACAGACGGACGGTCGGACGGTCTGTGTGTGCCTGAAACAGATTCAGGTGTGTTTGAGTCACCTGTGTTTTGCTGCTGGTGCGTCCCACCTGGGAGCGTGTGCAGACAGGAGCTGCTGGGAATGTTTTCTGTCTCTAGGTGTTCAGTGAAGCCTTGTGGCGATGTTCCACCTCGCCGCGGTTTCTGTGTGCATGTTTCCAACATCATTTTATTAATATTCAGTCAGTTCATCTGTTCAGCTTCAACAAGTCTGGACTTCTGAACACCAGCAGCACGTGATCTGTGTGATTCATGATCACCACCTGCAAAGCAAGCTGTGATTTTCAGATTGGAGAATTTATCCTGTTAGTTGATTCCATGTTTGTTTTCTGCAAGACAATAAAAATGGAACATTATAGTTGTTTATCCTGTGAGGACAGAAACATTTACATCAGATCACAAGAAACCACCGAAACAATCAGGTAGACAGAGAAATGTAGTGGACTGAAGAATCTTCTGACTGAAGACACTCTGTTGTACACCTGATTACAGCTGATTACACCTGATTACAGCTGATTACAACCGATTACAGCCGATTACAGCTGATTGCGGCAGGTTACAACTGATTACAACTGATTACAGCTGGTTACAACTGATTACAGCCGATTACAGCTGATTGCGGCAGGTTACAACTGGTTACAACTGATTACAGCTGATTACAGCTGATTACAACTGATTACAGCTGGTTACAACTGATTACAGCTGATTACAACTGATTACAGCTGATTACAGCTGATTACAGGTGGTTACAACTGATTACACCTGATTACAGCTGGTTACAACTGATTACAGCTGATTACAGCTGGTTACAACTGATTACAGCTGATTACAACTGATTACAGCTGATTACAGCTGGTTACAACTGATTACAGCTGGTTACAACTGATTACAGCTGGTTACAACTGATTACAGCTGATTACAGCTGGTTACAACTGATTACACCTGATTACAGCTGATTACAGCTGATTACAACTGATTACAACTGATTACAGCTTATTACAACTGATTACAGCTGATTACAACGGATTACAGCTGATTACAGCTGATTACAGCTGGTTACAACTGGTTACAACTGATTACAGCTGATTACAGCTGATTACAACTGATTACAGCTGATTACAACTGATTACAGCTGGTTACAGCTGGTTACAGCTGGTTACAGCTGGTTACAGCTGGTTACAGCCGATTACAACTGATTACAGCCGATTACATCCGATTACAGCTGATTACAGCCGATTACAGCCGATTACAGCCGATTACAGCTGGTTACAACTGGTTACAGCTGATTACAGCTGATTACAGCCGATTATAGCTGATTACAGCTGGTTACAGCTGGTTACAACTGATTACACCTGATTACAGCTGATTACAGCTGATTACAACTGATTACAACTGATTACAGCTGATTACAACTGATTACAGCTGATTACAACTGATTACAGCTGATTACAACGGATTACAGCTGATTACAGCTGATTTCAGCTGGTTACAACTGGTTACAACTGATTACAGCTGATTACAGCTGATTACAACTGATTACAGCTGATTACAACTGATTACAGCTGGTTACAGCTGGTTACAGCCGATTACAACTGATTACAGCTGGTTACAACTGGTTACAGCTGATTACAGCTGATTACAGCCGATTACAGCCGATTACAGCTGATTACAGCTGGTTACAGCTGGTTACAGCCGATTACCGCTGGTTACAGCTGGTTACAGCCGATTACAGCTGATTACAGCCGGTTACAGCTGGTTACAGCTGGTTACAGCCGATTACAGCTGGTTACAGCTGGTTACAACTGATTACAGCTGATTACAGCCGATTACAGCTGATTACAGCTGGTTACAACTGGTTACCGCTGGTTGTTGGTAGAAGGATTAATAATGACAACCAGTAACCAACCAGTTTGGTATGAGCTCTACAGAATTTCAGTGAATCGGTTAAACTGAAGTCTTTAAGTGAATGCCTATGCAAATTGATTTAAGCAGTTTTCTGCCTTTAAAACATTCCAAACTTTGAACTTTATGGAGAAACTGTGACTCTGTTGTTGTGAAGCTGCAGGTGAGTCTAATGAGGAGCATGTTAGATGATTGTTTATGTTTTTAATCTCGGCTTTCTGACGGTTGAAACTGAAACTCTGGAAAACATTATTCTTGTATTTGTGACACAGAAAGAATCCGAGAGGTGTAATGACAAGGAGAACGTAAGTGATGCTGCGTTCTTCCTGTTGGCGTCTCTGGTTGTGTTCTTGCTCACGGCCATGTTGGCGGCTCTAAGTGATTACTACATGTGACTTTTCCACTTTGTAATTTCTCCTGAAAACCACAGAGCAGGAACCAGGTCATGTTTCTGGTGGGTGGACCTCAGCGGGGTTGGGTGAGACCCTCAGAAGGTCTGAGTCGTGTTTATGGATCCATCCAAGTTAAACAAAGGAGTGTCGTGTTCAGCTGATTAAGTTTTTAGCTGAATGGATCCGTTCAGAACCAGGACTCACGTGTGAACTTGGATTTTTATAGACTGATTTCCTTTGAATAACTTCCACAGTTTCATAATTTTTGAGTAATTATTGAACTAAAGGATCTTATTTTGGACCACAGAGAAACATTTTCATCTGTTTTCTGCTTCAGGCTCCACCTGGGTGGGTGTCAGTCGGTGAACATACCTGTGGGTTCAGACATGTTTCTCCTTCGTGTCAGTAAAACGAATCAACGTTTTTTTTGTTGCTGTCTGGAAATATCTTCATCATGAAGCTCTGAGATTAATAAACAAACATGTTTACGTGTGTTGCATCAATCTGGATCTGTTTCTCTCATTTCTGTCCACTCAGCCTGAACTTCATCAACTCTTTATACAACTACAGATGTGTTTTCAGAACTCCGTCTTCTTGCCAGTTCCTGAACCTACCGGGCTGAGTTAGACCCTGGAAAAGAAACAAGTCTTTAAATACTGTGGAAAACTCTGATGGAGGATGATCTTAAAGTGCTCTTCTTGTTGCCCTCCTCCTCACCTTGTTTCTCTCTTATTAAACCACCAAAAGTAGGTCAGAGTGCTCTGTTAAGTAACATGCCTGAAGGCTTGTTATTTAACACAGGAAATGGGCTGCACGTGTCTGCAGCAGCAAAACAAAAAGCACGAACAAACAGTCGTTTGTCATGCCTGTGTGGAGGAGTCAAGTCCAAACCTTACAGATGCTAACTGGACTTGAAGTAGGTCAGTCGGACAGCAAGCGAGTCAGGAAGCACTGGCCAACCTCCAAACTCTGCAGCTGCAGGCTGCAGCCTCAGGGTCTACATGTATTAAAGGAGACAGACACATTATAGACGGGATATTTTGAGCATTTTACTTGATCAGAAAAGTTGTAAAAACCCTGAACAACAAATTGGAGAAAGGTTTAATCAGCGTTCAGTCCAGAGACACGACTCGGTGTTAGCTGTAGGGTTTCATTAACTTTGGTGCAGCAATCGTGTTGCTGCACTTAGGGCTGCAAGACTGGGTACAGCTTAGTTTTGCTCTACAGACACAACTGTTAACTAATTGTCTCAAACAGGTTGTTAAATTGTCAGCTGATATAATGTACATGTGGATTATTCTGACAGTGTTGTTAAAGCATCTTTACATCTATCTTTGGCCACATGTATGAGACCTGCAGCCATCAGCCTGATGTAGAGCTCCTTCCTAATGACCCAGTTCCTCACCCGCGCCTCACCCTTTCCCAGAGGGCGACACCACCCTCTGAGGAAGTTTATTTTGGCAGCTTGTGGGGTCAGTCATACTGTTTGGGTCTCTACATGAAGTTCATGAACTTTCATGTCACTTCTCAGAAACTGAGCAGCAGCATTACAAACACACTGACATGTTCCTGCATCTCTATACGATGAAATCTGCTGCTAGAGACCAACTTATAACTGAGACTGACTGGTGGAACAGAATGAAACATGCTGCACTGTAACAGCTTTGTTTCTGAATCTGCTCCTTTTTGGCAGGACTGCTGTTCTTCTTTCTGCTCATGATGTTCTGATCATTGTGTGAAAACCCTGCAGCCAGTCCGCGAGCGCCTCCTCTCCACTTTCATTTTACTGTCTGTTTGTCGTCACTGGTGGTGATTTATAGACTGAATGTTTTTGGGGAGGAAGTTTCATGTGGAAAACCTGAATCTCCACTGAAATCCAACATCAGTGTGTGTTTCTCTCCACGCAGCAGGTCTGAATGTCAGAACACTGATCATAATAAATCAGTACTGAATCTTTGAATGTGCAGAGTTCAGGCTGCAGAGACCCGTTCAGGACACGATGCAACTCTAACAATCAGAAGTTTTACTCAGAACTGAAAACTAACAGCTGCTGCTGTGTGTCGTGTGTTTGTTGAGCAGACGAAGCTGCCGGTTCTGCTCCTCGGTCGGTCTGCAGATCTGCGTCCAGGAGAGTTTGTAGTTGCCATCGGCAGCCCGTTCTCTCTGCAGAACACCGTCACCACCGGCATCGTCAGTACCACCCAGAGAGGAGGCAAGGAGCTGGGCCTCCGCAACTCCGACATGGATTACATCCAGACAGACGCCATCATTAACGTAAGTGATGTTTACATGATCTACAAGTCTTCTGATGAGGGAGCTGAATCCAGATGTTTATCATGAGAATAAAAGAAGTTTGTTTTTACATTCTTAGTTTGTATCTCTTTCTGCAGTACGGCAACTCAGGAGGACCATTAGTCAACCTGGTGAGTCAGTTTGAAATGTAACTTTCTACTGATGTGTACAGAGTAATCTGAGTAAATCCAGACGTGGGATCAAGGCCACATTTCTGGATTATAATTTACTTAGATTCTTCACATTCTAACAGCTGAAGTGTTTCTGTGTTGATCATGTGACAGACTGTCTTACTGTCCAGGTGTCTCTACACCTCTCACCTGTTGAAGACACAGTCATGAACAGGTTTACAAACTGAATGAGTGAAGCAGGTCGGGCGGCGGCACTTTGCTCTTTTTAATCTGGACACTGGATGAATAAATTAACTGGAGCTTCTTGTTACAGCAAGACTGAAATATTTGAACACTTTATAAAAATTGTGCTGAGGAGCCTCGAACATGCAGACGTGTTGCTGCACATCATGTGGTTTCATCTCAGAATCTTTGTTGTTTCAGACATTCTTGTAACAAACAGAAGATCCTTCCAGTTGATCTGTTTGTGTTCAGTCTGGTGAACGTGGGCAGCATCAGTATTTATTTTTACTCCTTCATGAAGGTGCTGGGAAGCAGAAGTAGGACTAACTTGGAGCTCTTCCATGTCTTATCAAACAGATGGAATGCGTAACTCGTGTAAACACGGTGCTGTAAGTCGTATTAGGGAAGGTAAATTAAGAGTTTAGGTAACACTTGGCAGACAGCGTTAGTCCACAGCTGACTCTGATTATCAGCTGTTACTAAACAGAGAACGTCTGAACGGTTATTTAACAAACTTCATGTGGACTAAAGCTGATGAGTCTGTTTCATGCAGGACGGGGAGGTGATCGGGATCAACACTCTGAAAGTCACAGCAGGAATCTCCTTCGCTATCCCGTCTGATAAGATCCGACAGTTCCTGGCAGAATCACATGACCGGCAGGCCAAAGGTTCGTCACCATGTCTCAGTCCTCAGCAGAAACCAGACAACATGCGAGATGTTCATTACATAACTTCACTTTAGTAGACTCCTGCTTTAGTTTGGGTCCTTGTTAATGTCAGTTTCCTAAAAAAAAAGTCAAAAAACCTAGAGTTTGTTTTTATAAAGAAATACCAGAGGTTCTTCCAAATCAAACATCTCAGTGAGATATGACTGTTTTCTAACCCTGGTCCTCAAGGCACATTACCCTGCATGTTCTGGACTTTTCCCTGCTTTGACACACATTGATGGATAATTAGCAGCTTGTGATGTTAAATTCAAGTTGTCATGTAACTTGTTCATTTGAATCAGCTGTGTTGGAGCAGCTAAAACATGCAGGGCTGTGTGCCTTTAGGACCAGGGTTGTGACCTTTGACAGGTCACAGGATTATTAATGGAGCACAGATAAAGCCACTAGTTGGATGTGAATATTTTCAAATTAATGTCAATATGACCAGCTAACATATTTTACTATATAAACAGTAAAATATTTACATATTTTATTCCCATTAGATGTTTAATTACTGAACATGTTCAGGTTATTCGTGTTTTACATGTTAAACTGAATGTTATCTAGTTCCTGTAAATTTCATCAGAAGTTAAATGTCAACACTGGATATTTTACATGACACGTTATTCACAAAGATGTTTGCATTTCATTATATTTATTCATTTTCCTCGTGAGACAGTTTAAACAGAACTCCACAGTCCAGTCAAACCCTCAGTGGTCTTGAGTCTACCATCTCACCAGCCCTCTGAAAGCAGCAGATGTTTTGGGTTAAAGAAGTCTTCATGTCTGAGCAGGTCCAACACTGCAGCAGCATTGTGTGAGGTGGTCCGGAGCATCAGGGGTTAGTGAAGCGGCAGCATCGTCATGTCGGTGAAATGTGGGAATGGCGGTCTCCAAGGAGGTCGAGTGATAGGTGGCAAGGTCAATGGCGACCAGGTCAAAGGTGGCCGGCGAGTGGGTAGCGTGAATGGTGGCCGGCGAGTGGGTCGCGTGAATGGTGGCCAATCTGGTGGCCACTCTGGAGGCCACTCTGGAGGCCACTCAGGCATCATCCCTCGAGCTGGTTCTGCAGGCTGGGCTGCTGCAGCAAGATCATCTTTGGTCCCGTCAACCTGGCTGCTGTTACCTGCTGTCACATTCCCAGACTGTAGAGTCTGGTTACCATGTGCTGCAGCAGCATCTCTCTTCACTTTCACTGGAAAAACAAAACACATCCTAGATCAGCATTAAACACGAGCAGGTTATGAGATAACAATCTAAATCCTGCTACTAGCTCAGATCAGTGTATCCAGTGAGATCAGGAAGGTTTTACTGAAACACTTTACCTTTAGCATCATTCAGGAGCTCAAACACCTTCTTTAAAGCCTTGTCATCTGGAGACACACCTGAAATTCAGAACCACGTTAGTGTCAGACAGAAACTTGTATTAAAGCTGTAAGTGATTCTTCACCTTTCTGTCCTCCCTGCAGCTCGTCATCAGCTCTTTGATTTGTTCCACCAGCTGGTGAACAGGAACCTGCAGACACATTAATATTTCACCAAATAAAGATCCAAAATACACCCAAACTTTCCTGTTAAAGAGTTTCTCACACAAACAGTTTACATACCTTGAATGAGCCAAACACCCAGCACACAGATAAACACACCTCCACCTGCTCCCATAGTTCCACTCTGAAACTGAAGGTAGGAGAAACCTGGCAGGTTTTAAAAACCTCATCATGGATGTTAAACAGCTGCGTGTCGTTAGCTGTGATTGGCTGTTTCATCAGACGAGTCAGACCTGATTTGGTGTTTGTCTCCAGTCCAGCAGGTGGCAGTAATACACCTTTAGAAAAAAACATATTCTGAATTGTGTTTCAGGTTCCAGTCTGTAGAGATTGTGTCCAGTTAGTATGGGTTTATATAAAAGATGCAGGATGAGGATCTTCTGTCATATCAGGCCACCAAACATTTAATGTAGAAGCTGCTGCTTTCTCTGATTTCTGAGAATAAAAGATCATTCAGATATAAACATGAGGGGAAGTTTTCTAAATCAGCTTCACTTAAAGTAAATGTCTTTGTGTTGTTCAGGTCAAACAACCCCGAAGAAGAAATATATTGGTGTCAGAATGATGAGTCTCACTCCAACGTAAGTTCCTGTTTCTGACTGTCTCATTTATAATATGAATAATAATCCGTGTCATATCAGAACTTTCTGTTTCAGCTGCTGTGCAGATGGAAACGTGTGTGTGATTTCCTCTGAGTTGTTGTTTCTAAAATGTTTTTATGTTTGCAGAGTTTTTTTAGTTTTCACATTCAGATGGAGTCAGATGTCTCATCCAATCAGGAGTCAGCAGGGTGCGTTGACAGCAGTCTGTAGAGACGCTCATGTTCTGGGTTCTTCTCATTCTTTTTCCCATCAGACTGGCGAAGGATCTGAAGGAGAGGCAGTCTGACTTCCCTGATGTCACTTCAGGAGCGTACGTCATCGAGGTCATCAGCCGAACTCCAGCTGAGGCGTGAGTGTTGTTTTACTCTCACTACTCTCCAACATCTGTTTCTCAACACATTTAAGGGCAGAAATAAAAGGTATATTTATGGAATCGTGTGAATTCTGTGTGACAGAGCTGGTCTGAAGGAGGGGGACGTCATCATCAGCATCAACAGCGAGCCCATCACCTCCGCCAGTGATGTCAGCGCCACCATAAAGCGTGACAACAAGCTGCAGACCGTGGTGAGGAGAGGCAACGAGGACGTCATGCTCACCATCGTCCCTGAGGAGATTGACCCTTGACCTCTCAACCGTTGGAGCATCCAGTCGTGAGCAGGCGCTCCGTTCTTTTAGAACAATCCTGAACATTTTGATGTAAACAGCTGAAGATGTGAAACTGCTTCTAGAAC
>SSNP01000016.1:1085054-1105387 GCA_006937955.1 Pachypanchax playfairii | reverse complement strand
TGGATGGATGGATGGATGGATGGATGGATGGATGGATGGATAATAAAACCAGATGCTGCTTCGTTTGTATTAAATATATTTTTATTTGCATCTTTTCAGTGAAACATGAAGCTGATTTGAACAGTTTACAGTCATGTACAGTATTAACATGTTTGTCTTTATACATGGAGGGTTTATATTAGTCAGCATGGCTTTAAATGACTGAACGTCGTGTCTCTTAGTAACAGTAATATTTGCATGCTGCAGCAGTTACAGTAGAGTGTAATAGACCTGCTGTCGACCCCCGACTAGACAAGTCAGTGTTAAAAACTTGATAAAATGAGACTCTTCTGTCTTTGTGCTGCATCAGTGAGAACTGATGCACCCCCCCCCCCGTTTTAAAACAGCTGTAACCACAGCTGCTACAAGTTGAACATCAGAACAAACAGTTAATCTTTCATGTATTTGGACACTTTGGATTAAATTAGTTAAAACTTTGTCTGTTAACATCTGTATTCACTCTGACAGTAAGATCTGGTTTAAGAGGACCGGGGGTTAGGGTTAGTCTGTTAGCTGCTCTGTTCAGAGTGCAGCTGGTGTTTGGTTGATCTGCTCTGAAGGTCCGGCTGGTGCTGATCCTTCTTCAGATCTGCTCGCAGCTCCATGGTTAAGAGCAACCATCGGCAGAGCACTCAGAAAGGCCTTCTCCAGTTTCTGCTCCAGAGCGTCCAGCCGACGGTCCATGTGCTCCTTCAGCCTCCTCTCCATCTCTTCCAGACGGCGCTCCATGGCTGAGTCCACCTCCCTGCAGAGTGAAGAAACAAGCTGCTTATATCTGCTGCTTTCAGCTGGGAGTTGGTGACAGAAGGTTTGAGCTCTGACAATCCAAAGACTGAAGTTAAACAATAAAAAGCCAGATGTTTTAGTAATTATCAATAATCCATGTAAAACCAAGTGATCTTTAACCCTGTAAACATCAAAGGTTTCTAAGAAATTTAAGAAGTAACAACAGCTGTCTCTGCTCTGGGAGGATTGAACGGTTTCAGCTGGTGTGAGACCTACCGGAGAGCTGCGTTCCTCTCTTCAATATGTGGTCAGACTCAGCTGACCGTCTCTCTCAGCCCACATGAGCAGCTCCCGCCAAACAAAGAGTTTCTTTATACTGCTGCAGCAGAAAAATCCTTCTCAGCTGTGGAGCCAAACTAATGTGATCTGGAGGTCTGAGGAGGTCTGGTTAGCGAGAGGTCTGGTTAGCGAGAGGTCTGGTTAGCTAGAGGTCTGGTTAGCGAGAGGTCTGGTTAGCGAGAGGTCTGGTTAGCGGGAGGTCTGGTTAGCGAGAGGTCTGGTTAGCGAGAGGTCTGGTTAGCTAGAGGTCTGGTTAGCGAGAGATCTGGTTAGCGGGAGGTCTGGTTAGCGAGAGGTCTGGTTAGCGAGAGGTCTGGTTAGCGAGAGGTCTGGTTAGCTAGAGGTCTGGTTAGCGAGAGGTCTGGTTAGCGAGAGGTCTGGTTAGCGGGAGGTCTGGTTAGCGGGAGGTCTGGTTAGCTAGAGGTCTGGTTAGCGAGAGATCTGGTTAGCGGGAGGTCTGGTTAGCTAGAGGTCTGGTTAGCGAGAGGTCTGGTTAGCGGGAGGTCTGGTTAGCTAGAGGTCTGGTTAACTAGAGGTCTGGTTAGCGGGAGGTCTGGTTAGCGGGAGGTCAGGTTAGCTAGAGGTCTGGTTAGCGGGAGGTCTGGTTAGCGGGAGGTCTGGTTAGCTAGAGGTCTGGTTAGCGGGAGGTCTGGTTAGCGGGAGGTCTGGTTAGCTAGAGGTCTGGTTAGCGGGAGGTCTGGTTAGCTAGAGGTCTGGTTAGCGGGAGGTCTGGTTAGCTAGAGGTCTGGTTAGCGGGAGGTCAGGTGTACTGATTAACTGATCATTATTGATGTCAGTTTGGCTTCTGCAGCATACAGGTGTGTGTTAACACAACACCAAGGCAGAAGGACATCAGCAATAAGAAGCAGCTGTCAGTCTTCCCAGGAGTGGACATCCCAGCAGATTGACCTAGAGGTCAGACTGTGCAATGCTCAGAGACAGAGCTCCATGTCAGACTCTACAGGTCTCAGATACCAGGTTCAAGTTCATGACAGGACTGGAAGAGCTGCAGGAGAAAGTTACTAAACACTCTTAACTCCACTTACCACGTGCCATTCCTCCAGTTCTTCTCCTTCTGCGCTGCTGCCTCGGCATCAACCAGTCGAAGCTGTGTCACCTGACCGCAGACGCCCTGGAGAATGGGCAGAAGTTCAGGGCTCAGCACCTGTTCATGTCCCCGCCCTTTCAGGAGGTGTGACATCATCTCTTCCAGCTGGTCGTGGCTCATCTGGACTCCGCTCTCACTGCTTGCTAAAGAAGGAAGAAGTGATGGGAATCACAGCGCGTTCCAGTTCTGGTACAAGTGATCCAATCAGGATTGTCTGAGTCCCCTATAAATGCAAACTATTGATGTTATGAATCACATGACTGAAGCACTGCACCAGCAGACCCCCTCAGTCATCACCTGATGGTGTCATCCTGTATTTTATCCCACTGAATTGTTTTTTTTAAATCAATGGTTCTTATCGTTCACTCTGAGCTGAAACAGCTGATTTGTTCAGGAACAACATCGTTTGAACGGAGAAACATTTAATCCACAAGCTGTCAGATAAATTCTGTTATTTAAAGTTCAGGTGGATGAAATGAATGTAATTTAAAACCTGATAAAATGATCCATTCAAACAGGCAGCACTGTGTGTTATACTGCTGGATGAATCATGACTGATTCAAAACACACATGACTAATTCAACACATGTATGACTTAATCAACACATGCTTGACTGATTCAACACACGACTGACTGATTCAACACACGACTGACTGATTCAACACACGACTGACTGATTCAACACACGACTGACTGATTCAACACACGACTGACTGAGTCAACACACGACTGACTGATTCAACACACGACTGACTGAGTCAACACGTATTCAACATGTATGAAGTCGAGTTTTGATCACAGACATCTTTCCCGGGGGTCTGGGCCTTTCTGAGTCTTGTTTCCTTCGTGTTGTCCTTCTGACTGCAGGAAGCAGGTGCTGAATGAACATGTTAAAGCCATCAAACGGAGACGTGATGATGCTTACATGTGTTATTAGTGCTGAGATCTGACAGTGAAAGGTCTGGAGATGTGGAGCCCCCCGACATCCCTCCGTTTTGAGCCACAGTTATATCTGCAGGCCTGATGGGCTCCTGAGACTAAAGACAGAAAAAATCATGTTCAGATCTTTCATTTACATTAAGACAGAGTTCAACATGTGTTTCTGAAAACATGGATGTTCAGCGATGTGCATTTTGTAGATTAATTAGATTTAAATACATCAAATATTCAGTGTAATTGTACACTTTAGCTTTACAGTCAATGAGACTGTTTTTAACGTAATTTGCTAAATATGGTAAATGGTGTACTTGTATAGAGATTTTCTTAAGTCGGATGAGTCCCAAAGCGCTTCACACTACAGTCTGTCATTCACTCATTCACACGTTTGACATTTACACTCAGTGAAGTAATGAACATGTTGAGAATGAGTGTTGTAAAGACTCAGTTCCTGTTCCAGTAAGAGCTCAGAGTCTTTGTTAGTAGTGAGAAACAAACCGTGGAGTCCGCAGGCTGAGCTGGAGTCCTGACAGCCCCCGCTCCTCCAGTCAAGGCAGAGAACGTTCCACCACCAATCAGAAGAGGCAGGAACCCACTCAGAGAACCCGTCTGATTCTGCAGAAACACGTTCTGATCACGATATGTTGAGTTTCAGTCGAGATGCTGAATGAAGAGTTGTTTAACACCCAGTGGTTCCATGAAGAACCACACCTCAGAGATTCTACCTTCTGCTGGAACTGCACCATGTCCATGAGGTTCTGCGCTCCAGGAGACAAGCTCGCTCCCATCTCCTCAACCAGACACTGCACTCGTTCCAGGTCGATGCCAGGTCCGTGGGCCGGACCGGGCTGCAGCTCCTGAAGGCCCACAATGATGTGACAAACCAGAACACTGTTTCTACCTGCCAGGGAAAGCAACTGCGACAGCGACCAGAACCAAATAAACCAATAAATATCAGTCAGTTCTGAGGTAGAACATTCATTTAGGAACACGCCACAAACATGTCTCACCTTCACTTCACAGGCTGATGACGGATGATCAAGGATCAGCTGTTTCCTGTAAATTGGACCTCTGTCTGCGCTGGGAGCCACAGGTAGAGAAAATCACATCAGTCATCTGAAACCAGGGTCTGAGTAAAACCAGGGTCCAGACGGTGCTTACCCTGCATGCGGTGCTGGTAGTCCAGCGAGGGTTTCGTCCATCCTGCCCCGTACTGTCCCACAGTACTCTCCCTGCTGGTTGTAAACCTCCATGGTTCGAGCCTCACTGAGGACCAGCAGGCGGCTGATGGCAGAGAGGGAACCGAGGCTGCAGCTGAGGGTGAGGACGCAGGGGGACGTCTCCTCCACCTGCTCCAGTAGCACTGGATCCAAACACCTGAGGACAGGTAAGACGTGAAACTCAAACCGGACAGTTTAATAACAACCAGTTTTCTGCAGCAGCGTTGATGCTCAACACGTCTTACCTGATTGTCTGAAGCTCGTCGGACTGACTGAGATCTTCATCCTCATCTTTGCTGCTGAGGTGAACAGGAAGTAGGACATCTGCCAGGTCCCGTCCCCGACACACCCAAGCAGCTCCACTCTTGACACCCACATCCACCATGTTGCTGCAGGTGTTAGATCTTAGGACAATGATGGGACAGGTGGACGGTCAGACAGATGGACAGGAGGACTGGTAGACAGGTAGACAAATGGACAGGAGGACAGATGATAATGTCCCATAAAGACAGAGAACAAGTGGAGGAGAGCAAAACATGTTAGTGAAAATGTTAAAGGCAAAAATCTAAAATCTGGTTTAAATCCAAGACCCAGAGACCAAAACCGTAACCGGGCACTGGGTTCTACAGCTGTGACCCGAACCGTAACCGAACAATAAAATCCCGTTTACCGTGAGATGCGGCCCGTTAATCGGTTCCGTTCAGGGTTTTATTCCTCCCATGTTTAAACAATCTGATTCTTCACAAACAGAAAAAAACAAGCGGATTTTTGACCTGATTGATACCATAGACATGTATAATGTCTATGATTGATACGGAGAAGTGGTGACGTAGCAGCATGCGACGGACGGCTCAGCTGGATGTGACGTCACCAAACAGCGACGACTGTTCAGACCCGAACCAGAACCGAGTCGCGGAGGTAATTACAAGAAGTTAATTTGCAAAGCCGGGGTCGGTTCTGTGTTTTCAGTCCTGATTAAATTAATTTATCATTAAAGTTTGACAGGAAACACAAACTAACAAGAAGACCAGCTACATCCGGTTTGTTTGTTTACATTCTTTATAAAAGATTTACAGTAAACAAACAGGCTGAAGGGTCAATAAACTTCATCTGATTTAATTAACTTTGTGCTTTTAAACGACCCAGTTATGCAGGAAGGTGTTAAGAACATGTGATCTGATCTCAGCCTGT
The DNA here is from genome assembly GCA_006937955.1 of Pachypanchax playfairii. Taxonomy (NCBI): domain Eukaryota; kingdom Metazoa; phylum Chordata; class Actinopteri; order Cyprinodontiformes; family Aplocheilidae; genus Pachypanchax; species Pachypanchax playfairii. The sequence goes on along the minus strand of SSNP01000016.1, from coordinate 1,099,827 downwards.
GCAGCAGAGGATGGACTTCACGGAGTGCTACACAGACACGGTGTCCAGTGTTGCTGCTGCAGCTCGTTCAGGTAGCAGACGACAGGTGAGGCGGCTGATACGCAGAGGCTGCAGCGTGGACTGTCCAGACAACCGTGGCTGGAACGCGCTGCATGAAGCAGCAGCAGCTGGCAGTAAGGACTGCGTGTTGGAGATACTGTCTGCAGCTGCTGGGAACAAAGGTAAGACTGATTCTACCTACACGAATCAAACCAGGAAGTTTATGCTGCTTCAAAGTTACAAGTTATGATTTACTGCATCCTCCCTCACCTGTACGATGAAAGGGGTTGAGCTGAACAGGAAGGAGTTTTCATATAATTCCTGCATGGAATGAGAGCGTCATACAGATGTTGATACATCAGATTCAGCCTCGTTTAGCCGTGCTTTATAGTCAGACTGATAAGAGAGACCCTCAGACCTCTGGCCTTCATCAGACCTCTGGGTGTCAGACCTCTGGCCTTCATCAGACCTCTGGGTGTCAGACCTCTGGCCTTCATCAGACCTCTGGGTGTCAGACCTCTGGCCTTCATCAGACCTCTGGGTGTCAGGCCTCTGGCCTTCATCAGACTCCTGGGTGTCAGACCTCTGGCCTTCATCAGACCTCTGGGTGTCAGACCTCTGGCCTTCATCAGACCTCTGGGTGTCAGGCCTCTGGCCTTCATCAGACCTCTGGGTGTCAGACCTCTGGCCTTCATCAGACTCCTGGGTGTCAGACCTCTGGCCTTCATCAGACCTCTGGGTGTCAGACCTCTGGCCTTCATCAGGCTCCTGGGTGTCAGACCTCTGGCCTTCATCAGGCTCCTGGGTATCAGACCAGAATCTCTTAGAGAGAACAAACAGTCTGTGACCTTCAGTCTAGTCTAAACAACCTGAAACTAAGTTAGAATCATGTGTTTCTGTGACATGCTGGTACATGTGAACCTGAAGAACCTAGAACCACAGAAAATCTTGAAGAATTTCACTTGCAGTGTGTCTAAATCCTCGGTCTCAATGACCCGTACTTACTCCTGACAACAAGTTACTAACGGTTTTTGGATCGTTTCCTACGGCCTCCTCCCGTTCATGAGCTGGTCGATGGTCCTGGATTTTCTATGAACGATTCACGCAAACCCTCTGTGTAGGAACATCAGTGTAATGCCTTCCAAACAACCTGCGCAGCACCTTGATCAAGGATTATTTACTCTTTATTTACTTCTGAAACTCTAGAGAACTTCATGTTTTCACAAGGAGATAAAATATACTGAGATGTTTCCAGAACGTTACGCTGACTTATATGTCATGACACGTGAGTCGACACGATGCAGCAGCTCAACAAAGGTGTTACAGTCTGTTCAGACTCGTGGTCCAGCTCATGGTACTGGATCTGCTTCTCCCTGTAGAGGTTCTGCCCTGGATCCAGTCCTGCAACCACCAGCATGTCTGTCTTCTCTCCAGGTTCTCCACTGCAGCAGCTACAGCTGGTAGATCTTCTCCATCCTGCAGCTGTAGAAGGTGCAGCTGGAGTCTCTCTGTGTTAAATTCAGCTTGAAAATTAGAAACTTTTCCACAGATTTCTGAACAGACGTGATGATCAACACACAGAGTTTAGGAGATACTGGACCTCCACCATGTATGTGTTGACAACAGGAGGCTCTTCACAACAACGGTTTGAAATGATGACATCACCATCAGTAGACTGAAGGAAAGTTTCAACACACCTGTATGAAGTGAGCAATAACTCTGCATCCGGCGTACGGCAGGAAATCACCTCATGCTTAAGGATTCATCAAGTTATTGATGCTGCAGCTGCAACAACTTCCTGTAGAAACCAGAGTGAATGTTCATGACCTGCAGATGTTGTAGGAAACGGGAGATTTGTACTCACGGTGCGTTCGTACGCGTCATTTTAACCGAGGTTCTTCAGCAGTGTTTCTCAGTCAGACTTTGAAATCTGCTTTTCGTGTTGTTCCAACCTTCTCGTCTCTGTCTTCATGTATGTGTGTTCAGCACGCCTGTCCAGATGTCGGGAGTATGTAAACTCTTTGACTCATGAGGGGGAATCTGCATGTTACCTGGCAGCACAGCGAGGACACCTGGCCGTGGTCCGGCTCCTCCTTAAAGCACACGCTGACATCAACCAGCTGACTAATGACCTGTCCTGTCCTCTATATGCAGGTACAATGTTTACATGCTATTGGCGTGTTCTGTCCCCCATGTGAGCATCAACATGAGTTGACATGTAAAATGTGTTTTCCCTCCAGCTGTTGACAACGGGCACAAGGATGTGGTGAAGCTGCTGGTCAGTGAAGGTGCAGAGACGGACAGAGTACACACGGCGTCCTGCTGGACCTGTCTTCATCAAGCTGTTTATAAGGTTTATTATCAGCTCGTCACTGTGTGTTCTGACAGGCGTGTCCTGACTTCTCATCATGTTTTACCTCCCTCAGGGTCACACTGACACTGTGCGTATTCTGGTTCATTTTTGCTATCTGGAGGCAGAAGATGACCATAAGATCTCCCCGCTGTTTGTCGCGGCGCAGTACGGACAGACAGAATGTCTGGAGATACTTATTAAAGCCGGTACGTGTGTTTTCAGTAAACGCTGATGTCAACATGCACTTTGTGTGAAGTTACAACGACCTTCAGGACGTTTCCTTTTCAGGTGCCTGTGTGAACACTCAGGCAGCCGATCTCGCCACGCCGCTGCTGATCGCCTCTCAGGAAGGTCACAAGGTCTGTGTGGATCTGCTGTTGGACCACGGGGCCGATCCGAACATCGCCTGCAGTCATGAGTGGCCCCAGCTCCCCATTCATGCTGCAGCTGAGGCGGGACACATCAGGTTTGATTCAGAACATTTAACTTAACGTTTTAGTTCCTTTTAACCTTTAAAAGTTTAACTTCCTGTAAAAAAGGTCACTAAGATTCATAATCTGATTCAGATTCTCTGCAGAATAAACATTCAGTTCTCATGTGAAAATAATAAACTAAATAATAAATGAACCATTCAATAATCTGTTAACCCAGTATTCTGAGACGGCTGATAGACGTCACTGATCGAACGTGTGACCGCGGCGACGGCATGGTGAGTCCGCTCTACGTGGCCATCCATCGTGATCAGACCGGCAGCATCGAGCTGCTCTTGAAGGAAGGTTACAGCCCGGACGCTCAGGACTGCACGGACGCTCTGGGCTTCCGTTCGCCGCTCTCACTGGCATTATTTCATACAGCCAGTAAATCGTGCAGGTGCGTCAGCTGATTTCATCCTCCCGATTATTTATCAGAATATTTACAATCCTTCCAAAACCTTCTGTAATACAGCTGTTATAAAAAGGTTTTATATAAAACCACCTGTTCTGTGTCTTAAAAAGTCTGAGAAATAACACAAACCCTTAAAGCTGCAGGATCAAACGTCTTCTCCCTTAAAAACATGTACAGATATACTGTGAAAGTCAAACAGAAGATTCGGTTCTGCTGGATTATCAGTCAGACCCGGTTTTACTGTATTTGTACTTGATTTGTAGGATCTTTTTTTTCAGTGAACCATTAAAGCTGCTGCTCGCTGCAGGAGCAACTCTGACTGAAGAGGAATGGACGTACGCTTTGGCTGCAGACAGAACCGACCTGCTGGACCTGATTCTAGAACACAAGTGGATCCCTCAGTCAGAGACTTTAACACCTACGTCACATCGCTGTGGGAAGGTGGTGCTGAAGCTGCAGGAACTGAGGGAACTTCTGTGTGTGGCACTAAACCAAGTGCATTTTGCTTCCTGTTGGCTTTCTGTGCTCCTGAAGGCGGGACTGGATCCACGTTTACTGCTTCACCCACACATGTAAGGTTCTGACGGGCTTTTACCTTTTCATTCCCTGCTGTATTTACCGTGTTCTCTGTGTTCTCCAGGCTGGAACACGCAGGCAGCAAGGTGCTGAATTACCTGCTTGAGTTTGTTAACTGGTCGACTCTGTCTGCTCCTCTGAAACTGATTCTGGATCAGAGGCGATCAGAAAAGACCTGGAAGCCGTGCACACACTTTGGTACTAAAACATCTTTCAGTTTGTGTTCTACGTGTGTGTTTATATAGAATCTCAGCTGATCAAACCTTTCTGTCATCTACCTGCAGATTCAGTTCCTCATCTGTCCCACATCTGCCGGCTGAAGGTCAGAGACATTTTGGGATCAGGTTTAGTGATGAGGACCAATGTAGTCCAGCAGCTGCCGGTTCCCTCTCTACTCCATGACTTCCTCCGATTCAAGGACATTCAGGAACCTTCGTACATGCATGAACCTCCATCACCTGATATAAATCGAGTACAGAGATTTGAGAACGTGCACCAACACAGACATGTTCTATGAGCTCATCGGTTCTCTCTGGTACCGATTAGAAGGTTTTTATTTTACTGATGGAGTCTGCTGCAGCTTCTAGAAGAACCTTCTGAGGGTGATGTTCAGCATCAAAATCCCACAAGCTAAAACATGGTGTTGCACATGGAAACATCCCATCACATCGTTTATATTTAATTTATCACATTTTGGTTTTGTTTGTGTTGAAAATGTTACAAGAATAAAGATGTAAAAATCTTCGTGTCACGTGTTCTGACGTGGTTCTCCACTTTATCAATGAATCAACTTTATCAATGAATCTTCCTTTTTGTCAGTTAAAATAAGAACTGAATTTAATTTCATTGAATCCAGGGTACATGGTGGTGCAGTGGGTTCTACTGTTACCTTGCAGAAACAAGGTTCTGGGTTCGAATCCGTACTGAGATCTTTCTGAATGGAGCTTCTTCTTGGTGGGTTTTCGATATCTTGGAGTTATATTTGATACAAAATTAATATGGAAAAAAAATATAAATAAAATAGAAGAAAGATGTAAAAAAGTATTAAATATAATGAGATGTTTAAGAGGACAGGATTGGGGAGCTAAAGCTTTAAGGAATATGTATACTGCAATGATCAGATCAACTATAGATTATGGATGTACAGTATACAATTCAGCTTCTAAAACATTATTTAAAAAATTGAAGTTATACAAAATCAAGCCTTAAGAATTTGTTGTGGTGTAATTAGAACTACACCAGTGTAGGTTGAAATGGGAGAAATACCAATAGAACTCAGATTTAAACAAATTATTTTAAATTATTGGGCAAGTGTGCAAGGATGTAAGGAGGATGAGCACCCTGTTAAAAGGGCACTTAGTCTGTGTTGGGATGTGAAAAAATAAAAGGAAATGCTATATGGAGAGCACAGGTGGGCAAAAGAAATACAAATAAGTGACAAGGCACAGGTTAAAAAGTTTTTGTTCACTGTTAATCCAATTTGGATGTTTCCAGAAGTTTGGGTTGATTTTAATATTTACAAAGAATTAAGAAATAGTAGAGGAAAGGGTAATTGGGATAAACTTACTAAGGATAGGATAAAAAATGTCCATAATTCATTTCTGGAAATGTATACAGATGAGACAAAGGAGACAAAAAAGAAAGAACAGGATTTTCTTTTGTTATTCCTGAATTAGAAATGTATTCAAAGTAAAGAACTCCAGATTATCTGTCTGTATATATAGTAGAAATGTTGGCAATCTACTTTGGTTTGCATCGGGTAGAACAAAACCGAATTAAAAAAGCAATAATACGTTTAGATTCATTGTCAGTATTATTATCAGTACAGTTGAGATCTACAAATACCAGGTTAGATATTTTGTATGAAATACATGAAACTTTGTTTAGGTTGATACAAATGGAAGTACAGGTTAGATTTATGTTGGTGCTTGCACATAGAGGGGTGGAGGGAAATGAGATGACTGATTATTATGCTAAAAAAGCAGTAAGAAAGAATGTAAGTGTAGATATACAGTATAGTGTAGCTGAAATAAAAACTATTATTAAAGAACATATTATGAAAGAGTGGCAGAATAGTTGGGATAAAGATGAGAAAGGAAGGTATTTGTTTCAAATTCAGGGAAAAGTAGGAAAATTGAAAGATATAAAAATGAATAACAGAGATCAGAGAATAATATCACAATTAGGAATGGGTCATACAGGATTAAATAGCACTTTGTTTTTGATGGGAAAGCATCCCTCAGGTACGTGCAGTTGTGGAGTAAATAAAGAAACAGTGGAGCATATACTTTGTCATTGTTTAAAGTATGTAGAAAGTAGAAGAAAACTTGTAGAGAAAATGAAGGAAAGAGGAGATGGAAAATTAAGGGTACAGAATATATTAAGTGGAGACGAAAGGAAATATAAGCTTGTGATAGAATTTCTAAAACAGAGTAGGTTGCTGAAGAGAATTTAGATTTTTTTGTGTGTTTTTTTTGTTTGTGTCGATCATGCATTTCTAACCCACACTCCAGTACAGTAGGTGGCGGAAAATGCACCTAAGAGTTAAATGCCACCCGCCATTAAAAAAAGAAAGGAAGGAAGATATTGTCGTATGGTGGGAGGGGCGGGCAGGTCCACCGGAATAAATTATGATTGGTCCAAACAGTTGTCATTCAAACTTAATGGTGGCGCTGATTGGTGATCGATAGGTTTTGTGGGAGTTGTAGTTGACAGCAGTAACTAGCGACGTTAGAAGCGAGCTTGTTTGGGCGTTTACGTGACTTAAAATAATATTTTTTATGTAAAACGATTTATTGAAAAACGAAAGAAGAATATGACTTAATGTATTTCATACGTGAGTATTTTAAATCTTGTTTTATTGTCTCAAATAGCATCTGTTTACTGTTGTAGCTCGTTAGCTTCGCTCGTTCTGCAGCTCTAGCTAGCTTCCGAAGGCAAACGTTGGATTGGTTTTTGGCAGTTTGAAATAAAATTTTAGCTGAGAGAGTCTAAATCAATCAGCATGGAAACAAAGAAAATACTTCCTGAATTTAAATAGGTGTGAGTCTGAATCAGAAACGCGAGGCCAGCTCGTGGCTAACAGCAGCTAGCTGTTTGATAAAACATCACATTCCGAGTTTATAACATTCACATAACAAACCAAAGTTAAAACTGCAGTTTATACTTGTTATAGTTAAATATTAACCCATTCAGTTATTTATTCAGCTCTCATTTTATCACGTGTTGCTCCCAATCAGCAGCGAGACTGCATGTTGTAATCTGTTAGTTATACTTCATCCTGTCATCTATAATCTGTTAGTTATACTTCATCCTGTCATCTATAATCTGTTAGTTATACTTCATCCTGTCATCTATAATCTGTTAGTTATACTTCATCCTGTCATCTATAATCTGTTAGTTATACTTCATCCTGTCATCTATAATCTGTTAGTTATACTTCATCCTGTCATCTATAATCTGTTAGTTATACTTCATCCTGTCATCTATAATCTGTTAGTTATACTTCATCCTGTCATCTATAATCTGTTAGTTATACTTCATCCTGTCATCTATAATCTGTTAATTATACTTTAACCTGTCATCTATAATCTGTTAGTTATACTTCATCCTGTCATCTATAATCTGTTAGTTATACTTCATCCTGTCATCTATAATCTGATAGTTATACTTCATCCTGTCATCTATAATCTATTAGTTATACTTAATCCTGTAATCTGCACTCTGTTTCTGGGGTCCATGTTTCTGGAGTCAGTGTCTCCAGGCTCAGTGTCTCCGGAGTTCATGTCTCTGGATTCAATGTCTCTGGGGTCCGTGTCTCCAGGGTCCCTGTCTCTGGATTCAGTGTCTCCAGGCTCAGTGTCTTTAGGGTCTGTGTTTGGTGTCTTTTGGGTTCTGACCCTCTACGTGTCTCACAGAGTGTCCTCCTGCAGTGGAAGCTGTTCTGTGGAGTTGCTGCAGCTTCACAGATCAGCATCTTTCATTGATCCTGTTCTGAGCTGATCAACAAGAGAATCAGAGAAACACATTCAGACTAGAATAACAAGGCTGTGGGAGGTCCGTACTGCCGGGGCGGTTCAGGTTATTTATTTCTCTGGTGCAGATGTGAACATGCTGGTTGAACATGGGAGCACAGACAGCTGGACAACTCTTACATGTTTCAAGACGTTTCACTTTTTATCTTAGAACTTAAACCTTATCCAACGGTTCTGTCTCTGTTCTTTTTACAGAGTTGATAAACAGTTTTTAAGTAGATTTTACTGAATCACAGTCTTCCTGTTGCAGTGTGTGATAAAGCTTGTTGTTTCTGCAGCTGAGGCCAGCATTAGTGAGACCACCTCCCGTCCGTACGTTATCCAGATGAGGAATGCATGCAGCATGCAGCCCATGTTTAGAAGAGATGCTGGAATCTGGCCCCAAACGAGAAGCCTCCTCTACAAGAACCTCCTGATCAAATGGAGGACCAAGCAGCAGAGCCTCCAGGTACCTCCACAACCATCATTCCTTCAGGTCTTAACAGGGTCCGAGAAAACCTTGTTGATTTGCACATTTTAAGTTTGGGGACATGACATCACCTATCAGCTGTTGAGTCATAAAACGCCAGATCAACCGTTACTGCTAATGTAAGCTCATCCTGTGTGTTTTTTCCAACTGATTAGACTAATGACAGGTTCCTCGTGTGTGTGTGTGCGTGCGTGTGCCTTGTTCAGGAGTTGATCCTCCCTCTGTTGCTGCTGGGTCTCCTTATCCTCATCAGCACACTGAATCCTCATGTTTATTATGGAGGCATCAGCACCGTGGAGCTGGACAGTGAAATCCACCTGGAGAGCATCAAGGGTCTGGGCTACACGCCGATCACCAACATCACCAGTCACATCATGGAGGAGGTGGCCCGGGAGATCAGTGAGTCTGAGAACAGGTTCAGGTTTACTGTCAGACTTGTCTGTATGTTGATGCATCTGGTGTTTCAGACATGCTGGATCGTTTGGAGATGTTTGCCAGTGAAGAGGATCTGGAGAACGCCAGTCTGTATGAGCTGTCCAAGTACATTGGCGTGGTGTTTGTGGACGGCTCGGCTACATCGTATAAACTGCGCTTTCCATACAACAAGCTGCCCCTGCCCAGCGATTACACAGAGTCTATTGGTAATAACGTTTGCATTGTGTCATTTCTGTCAGCAGGTTCTGTGGGTGTGTTAGTTTCTAAAAACTCTAACTATCAAGTAAACAGCAGCTTCATGCATGCTTCAGACATGATGCAACTCTGAGTTTGTATCAGATAAAAGACATCCTGGTGTGGATGTTTGATCCTGTGTTCTTCTTGTCGTTCCTCAGCCAGCTGTTTAAGCAGCCTGGTGAACTGCAGAGCTGCTAATTACTGGTTCTCTGGTTTCACACGCCTCCAGTCTCTGATTGATGCAGCTATTATTCAGGTGAGACATGCTGAGTCCCTGAACTTCACTAACATGAATGAGTCTGTGACACAGGTGTGTTTGTCATGGAGCCACAGGAAACGATGTGTAGTTTGTAGAACTTTGCTGGATTGAACTTCCTTTCTTCAAACCTTTAATCTGTTGATTGTTCGTGTTTTGTGTGCAGATGCAGACCAAACGTTCAGTTTGGAACGAGCTGAATCTAAACGTGGTGATGATGGGCCAGCCAGGTTCTGTGGAAGTGCACAAGTTCCCCCACGCTCTCATCTCCATCTACCTGGTTCTGGCTTTCACACCTTTTGTCACCTTTCTCATCGTCAACGTAGCAGCTGAGAAGGAGCATCGCCTCAAAGACACCATGACCATGATGGGGCTTTATGACACGGCCTTCTGGTGAGTTTCTGAAAATATTTCTAATGTGAAACATTTTGATTCCAACCAACATGGACATCCATCCATAAGTTCACGTGGTGTTGGACAGGTTATCGTGGGGGCTTCTGTACGCCGCTCTGGTGACCGCCATGTCCATCCTGATGGCCATCATCGCTACAGTCACAGCACTGTTCCCTAACAGTGACTTCTTCGTCATTTTTCTGCTCATCTTCCTCTATGGGATATCTTCAGTGAGTGTTCAGTAAACCAGATGGAAGCAGCTTCTGTTTCTACAACAGTTTGATTTAAATAAATCGACAAGATTCTAAACTGGATGGAGGAATATTATAAATATAAACACAGTTCTATGATGCGTCTTCTCACTCAGATTTTTACTATCTCCCTCTGCTACAGATCTTTTTCTCCTTCATGTTGACTCCGTTATTTAAGAAGCCTAAGTTTGCGAGCACTGTGGGCTCCATGCTGACGGTGGTGTTTGGCTGCATGTCGCTGTTCACCGTGCTGATGAAAGACTTCCCTCAGCCGCTGGTTTGGCTTCTCTGCCTGCTCTCGCCCAGCGCCTTCTCCATTGGGATTGCACAGGTCACGACACACGTTACAGCACAACCCGAGTGCAATACACCGTCACACCACTAGAAATAAGGAGGATCAGTGAAAATGAATTTTGCTTTTGACTCACTGAGTTGATGAAGAATAAAGCTGCAGAATGAGACAGTAAATGAATGTGTTGTTTCTACATCAGGTGGTTTACCTGGAGGCACAGGGAGACGGTGCTGTGTTTACCTCTTTAACCAACGGTCCTCATCCTCTCTACGTCCCTCTCTTCATGCTGGTGGTGGACTGTGTCCTTTACCTTCTGTTGGCTATTTACCTGGACCAGGTGCTTCCTGGTAAGTAAAACACCTTTTAAAAAATAAATGTATATTCTTTACTTGCGTCATTTCAGAATCAGAATCATGGCAGTTACTTATCTGATGTGTAGGTGAGTTTGGAATGAAGAGATCCCTGGTCTACTTCCTGAAGCCATCCTATTGGTCTAAACACAGGAAGCGCTATGTGGAAGTGAGCTCAGTTTATGACACTGAAGTGAACGGTGCTCCTGGAGGGGAAGAGTGCATTGAGCCGGTTTCTCCTGAGTTCAGAGGGAAGGAAGCCATCCGGTAAAAGTTCACATGTCTGTGAATGTTGTTCCTGCTGAAAATTTGTTTCTGTCTGGTGCATCTTCTGTTTTCTGCAGAGCAGAACAGTTTGTTCCTTAAGAGCTCAGGTCCAAAAACCACAACATCTTTCTGTCCAAAAACCACAACATCTGTCTGTCCAAAAACCACAACATCTGTCTGTCTGAGATTAAGAGCAGAAAATGATGTGCCATCCAAGATGTTATGTCAGGCTGCATTAAGGAAGCTGTAGGGAACGAACTTAAAACTGTTAGTAGCGTGTTTGCAGGAGTTAGTACGGGTCATGGTGACCGAGGGTTAAGACGAGCTTGTAATCTGAGTAACTGATTAGATTCATCAGGTTTCATTGATAAATATAACTGAGTATCATCATTATAACAGTTTATACCACGTTATCTAATAATTTTACCAAACGATAGCATATATATAGTAAAGAGGATTGGTCCAAGCACTGAACCCTGAGGAACTCCATGACTGACTCTGGTATATGAAGAAGATTCATTATTTACATGAACAAACTGAAATCTGGTGGATAAAGTCTGGTATGATCTTCCTCTGAGACTCAGGAGCTCCAGAACAAACTCAAGATCTCTTTAAACTGTTTCTGCTGAAGGAATTTATGTTTCTAACTTTTGATTGGTGTTTTATATTTGTGTTACTTGCTGATATAAAACACTTTAACATGGTTTTGAAAGGTGCTTTTCAAATTAAATTTATTATTAAAATCAATCAAAACTACTTTAGTAGATTACATGAAAATCTGACTGCTGGAGAGGAAAATCTGATGTGATCCAGAGTTCTTCATCATGTTGTTCACTCAGTATAAAGTGAATTAAAGGCTTTGAATGTTTGAAGAGGATGTTAGCAGATTGTATTAGGATTCATCCCATCTTGACTTTAACTGTCCTCTTACCTCCGTTTTATTGTTCAGCATCTGCAACATCCGGAAAGTCTACAAAGACAAGGACAGCGTGGTGGAAGCTCTGAGAGGTGAGTGTGATTAATTCATCCTATCATTCAAAGCTTGTCCATGAGACTTTATCGTGTTTATTGTCAGTCTGTTATCTGCTCTGGTTTTTATGATGCTGCCCATCTGTTTGTTTACATCCACTTCTCAGGTTTGACATTTGACATTTATGAGGGCCAGATTACAGCCCTGTTGGGACACAGTGGTGCTGGAAAGTCCACGCTCATGAACATCCTGTGTGGCATCTGCCCGCCCACGAACGGCTCAGCCACCATATATGGTTCCCATGTTGCAGAGATCGCAGAAGGGTCAGAGATGAAGCAGCTGGTGGGAATCTGCCCTCAGTTTAACATCATCTTTGATGTGCTCACTGTGGAGGAGCATCTCAGGATCTTTGCTGCGATAAAGGGGATCCCACCAGCAAACGTTGATGCTGAGGTAGGATGGAGATCAAATCCCTAAGCGGGTTCTGGGTTCTGAAGGAGTAAATGTTGTTTCCCACCAGCTTCTAACACACAAATCAGCTGTTTGTCACACAGCAACAGATGTAGTAAAGAGCTAAAGAAGAGTGTTGGTTCTGATCTTTAGAGTGTCGCTGACAGGTCACCAAGGTGCTGAAGGATCTGGATCTGGAGAAGATCATGACAGCTCAAGCTAAGAATCTGAGTGGAGGCCAGAAGAGGAAACTCTCAGTGGGAATCGCCATCCTCGGAGATCCAAAGGTACCTGGACTCTGAAGTCTGACTCGCTCCGATCAAAGTTTCTATACATTAAAACATTTTATTTCTCTGCTTCCTCTAAGAATCCTAAAATGTGAAAAAGGTTCAACTTCTCAAAAGACAGTTAATCTAAATAACTGACTGTTCATTTTACAAACTGTTAGTTCTGTGTGTAAATAAGTTGGATTGACTTGATAAGACTGGGTGTGACTCTCAGTCTCAGCTTGTGAACATCGGTGACTTGTTTCTGTCAGATTCTGCTCCTGGATGAACCCACAGCAGGAATGGACCCCTGCTCCAGACATCAGGTCTGGTCTCTGCTGAAGGACCGCCGAGCCGGCAGAGTTATCGTACTCAGTACACACTACATGGATGAGGCAGACATCCTGGCTGGTAGGAATTCTCCTGTTACTCAAACTAAAGAGGCTCAGACGTCACCATCATTTAATTTCAAATAGTTTTGATATAAATATTCTGTAAAATGTAGCAGAGCTTCTCTGCAACCAAAACATGTTTTACTCACAGTATCATGTCTGATAGATGTCGTGAGCTTCTGTTTCTGTCTCCGTTTGATTTGTTTAAATTATGATTTGATCTGAGTCAATTTAGTTTGGTGTATTTATAAAGTTCCAACTCACATCTCTGAAAACAAATTGATTCTGGTTAGTAAAGAGAGACAGCAGAGTGAAGACATATGGACAGTATGTCCTCCAGCAGTTTGAGACTATAGCAGCATAACTAAAGGGATGGACCAGGAGAACCTAACATTAACTATAGGATTGGTCAAAAAGGGAAGTTTGAAGGAAGAGATGATTCATTCATCTTACTCTGGTCTTAAACATCTGTAATAAGTCAACCTGGTACCCAGGAGACTGTAGTTACTGTTAGGGAAACCATCAACTGTATCTCACAGTTTGGTTGTTTTTATTTCCTTTAGACCGTAAAGCTGTGATCTCTCAGGGGCAGCTGAAATGTGTTGGTTCTTCTCTTTACCTGAAGATCAAGTGTGGTGTCGGATATCATCTCAGGTAAGTTGATAAAACACACAGTTTGTTATAACACACACACGTCTGTATAAAACTGAGTTTATTTTCTTTTCAGAATGTCGATCAATGAGGGATGTGATGCAGAAAAGGTCACAACATTGATCGAGCACCACGTCCCCAGAGCAACGTTGTCCCGACAGAACGAAGCTGAGCTGACGTTCACCCTGCCGCTGGAGAGCGTGGACACGTTTCCAGGTAAAACAGAAAGAGATCATGTGACTCCTAATGATCCCAGTCCAGGTATCAGCTGTTCCTGTGTATCTAGACTTTAAATGGATTCAGGATCTTCATTCTTCTCTCAATCACAGGCTTGTTTTCGGAGCTTGACTCTCAGCCACAGTTGGGGGTTATTAACTATGGGGTTTCCATGACAACGCTGGAGGATGTTTTTCTTCGTTTGGAGGCTGAAGCTGAAGTAGATCAAGCTGGTGAGTATGTTTGGTATGTTTGATGAATCTATAAGAACACTTTACGACTTTGTGTGTCTGTGCTTTCAGACTACAGCGTGTTTAATCGAGAGCAGGCGGAGGACGACTGTGACAACGCCTCTCTGGATGATACAGACCAGCAGCTGCTCATGTTCTCTAACAATAAGTCTGATGTTGTTACGGGTCACACGCTGTGGCAGCAGCAGTTCAGCACCGTGGTGTGGCTTCACATGCTCAACATGCGCAGGGAGTGGAAGGCCTTCGTCTACACGTGAGTATCGCGAGACCCGACCAAAGGTCCAGTTTCAGCCTCAAGACTAGGATGTTAGAAACTTGAATCAAAGGGCAGCAGCACTTACGAAGAAAGTAACTCATTTTACAGTTACAAGACCAGAAAACAAACAGGTCCAACGTCTGCCGGGGTCTTAAAGGGTCCGATCGCGGCAGGTTTTAAGGTCTGCCGGGGTCTTAAAGGTTCCGATCGCGGCAGGTTTTAAGGTCTGCCGGGGTCTTAAAGGTTCCGATCGCGGCAGGTTTTAAGGTCTGCCGGGGTCTTAAAGGGTCCGATCGCGGCAGGTTTTAAGGTCTGCCGGGGTCTTAAAGGGTCCGATCGCGGCAGGTTTTAAGGTCTGCCGGGGTCTTAAAGGGTCCGATCGCGGCAGGTTTTAAGGTCTGCCGGGGTCTTAAAGGGTCCGATCGCGGCAGGTTTTAAGGTTTCATCTGGTGGATTGATGGAGTCAGTTACAGCTGGCTTCAGA
>SSNP01000016.1:1038564-1080737 GCA_006937955.1 Pachypanchax playfairii | reverse complement strand
AGAACGTTCCAACCTGATGAGATACAGATGTTGTTCAGAACGTTCCAACCTGATGAGATACAGATGTTGTTCAGATATCTGCACAGACAAGAACTTCATAATGTTCAGCTGAAATGGATTCAGTTGTTTTGACAGACGTCGGGACGTTTCATCATAAACAAACAGTGAAACAGTGACGTGATGTGTGTCGGGTTCAGAAGGTAAACAGTAACTGTCGTTTTTACATCTTTGCAGGATCTCGTCCAAGTCCAAACCCAAAGTGGAGCGGATCCCAGAGGAAGGTCTGAGCGAGGATGAGGATGTTCAGATGGAGAGGGCCAGAGTGAAGGAGGCGCTCACCTGTGAGACCTGTGAAGAGGTGAGCTGTCCAAACACAGCGCTTTAGTTTTAGTTTGTATGTTTGTTACTTCCTGACTGAACAGGTTCATGACCTGTTGTGTTTCAGAAACCAGCTGTTGTTGTCAGTAACCTGATGAAGAAGTACAAGGGCAGAAAGGAAGGCTTGTCTTTAGGGAAGAAGACTAAAGTGGCTACTAAGAACATCTCTTTCTGTGTTCGCAAAGGTTTATAAAATCATGTTGTCCATCTCAGAACTTCTGTAGAACCTGCAGCACCGTGTTCTCAAAACCCACAGAATAATCTTCTGTTTCTTCAGGGGAAGTTCTAGGACTGTTGGGTCCAAACGGAGCTGGAAAGAGCACCATCATGCACATGCTGTCAGGTGATACCGACCCCACAGCAGGACAGGTAGAGACAACACACCTCCCTCTCAGCTGATCTGAACCTCCATCTCCTGTCAGAGAGGTTCTTACTTCCTGTTCCACCAGGAGTTTGGGTTAATGTCTGGGTTCATACTGGAGCTGCTGCAGTCAGGTTCAGAGTAACAGAACTTCCAGCTGATGGTTCTAGATGGTTCTGTGATGTGTTGATGCAGCAACATGAAGTCAGATGTTTTCAGGATGAATAACTCAGATTAGAGATCTGGACTGATTGTTTTACACGGTGTGAGTTTGAACCCTGTGAGTGTGACTGAAGGAATAAACACATCATGTGATACATCAGTTTTATTGATGCAGCATGTTGTGATGGAACATGTAAAGACAAACAGTTGATGACCTGTTCTCTGGGTCAAGGTTCTGATGGGAGACTACAGCACAGAGTTTCATCAGGTGGAAACGTCTCTGGAACACGTGGGCTACTGTCCACAGGTGAATCCTCTGTGGCCCAGAGTCACTCTGCAGGAACATCTGGAGATCTACGCTGCCATCAAAGGTCTGAAGGGACAGGACATCCCTGGAATCATCAAACGGTGAGTCGTCACCATCTGGTTCAGTTCTGTCACACCGAACCAACAGTCCAAAACGTTCAGGGACAAAAACATCTCATCCTGTGGTTCTGGTTCTGTTTGGAGAATCAGTTTATCACATGTTTAGTTTTGACTGGAGGAACATCAGTTTGATTCTGATTAATATGAACATGTTGATGTGATGAATGGAAGTGAGATGAAGAGAATAACTGAAAGATTTGATCAAACACTGAATATCTGACAGTAAATTATATTGAAGAGAAAAAAACTAAAATTACACAATAATTCTAATAATAATAATAATTACATCTGTACAGATTCTGTAACATCTGTCAGTTTATATTTCTACTTTTTGTTTTTACTGTCAGACTCTGATTCTGTTCTTTGTTGTCATCCTCATTGATTTACTGAATATCAGATATTTAAAAACCAGCTGACTTTTATTTGAGTAAATAAAGACGTGATGACTCTGATCTTCTGGGAGGTGAAATGTTGTTTGTGATGTTCAGTGTTTCCAGCTGTTTTCTGAAGGTTGTTGTTGTTCCTCAGAGTGTCCAACGCTCTGGAGCTGAAGGAGCATCTAAACAAACAGACCAAAACCCTCTCAGCTGGACTCAAGCGGAAGGTCAGAGCTCGTTAATCCACCTGCACGTCACGCGTCACTCAGCAGGTCATTAATAACAGGTTTGTTTGTTTGTTTGTTTACAGTTGTGCTTTGCTTTGAGTATGATTGGGAACCCTCAGATTGTCCTACTGGATGAGCCGTCATCAGGAATGGATCCCAAATCTAAACAGCGCATGTGGTGAGATGGTACTTCTGATTAAAACATGAAGCTGTAGATGTTCCGAACGGAGCGGGTCGATGAGAACCCCGACTCCTTCTGCACTGAGACCAAAAACATGGCTGATCTAAACTAGGTGTGAGACATTATCTGTCTCTATGTGGCCCTGTGATGGACAGGTGACCCGTCCAGGTGTAGCCCCGCCTCTCACTTAATGACAGCTGGAGATGTAAAGAGTGTAGTCTTAGTGAAACCATCCAGACCCCGATGCAGAACCTGTGGTCGGATCCTAAAGTCACCACGTTGTGACATGTCTTTCTGCAGGAGGGCCATACGTGCTGCGTTCAGGAACCGTCAGCGAGGTGCCATCCTCACCACGCACTACATGGAGGAGGCCGAAGCCGTGTGCGACCGTGTTGCCATCATGGTTTCTGGCCAGCTGAGGTCTGAACTTCCATCATTCTATATTAGTCTGAGTTCTGGATCACAGGATCCTGCAGCTGATCTCCTCTCTCTGACAGATGTATCGGATCCATCCAACATTTGAAAGGGAAGTACGGTCAAGGTTACAGTCTGGAGGTGAAACTCAGAGAGCAGCTGATGGGGCTCCAGCAGGTGGCGCTGCTGCATAAGCAGATCCTCCGGATCTTTCCTCACGCCATCAGACAGGAGAGGTGAGACTCCATTACCAACAGTGTAACATGTTACTGAGAACATCAGATGATTTAATATCTGTTTAATATATTCTGTTTATGTTCTATATATGTTTAATATGTTACATAAACACCTGCAGCTTCACCACTCTGATGGTCTATAAGATCCCCATGGAGGACGTCAAGTCCCTGTCTCAGGCCTTCTCCCAGTTAGAGAGCGGTGAGACACTGCTGTCACATACACACACACACACACACGCATACAGACACACACCACACTACAACATCTGGAACACAGCTGCTGAACACTTCTTTCTGTTTCCAGCCAAACAAACCTTCAACTTTGAGGAGTACAACTTCTCTCAGTCCACCTTGGAACAGGTAGGTGGAAAAACCTCCCATCATCCCACGAGTCACATGATCAAGTCACATGATCAGTTTGTCCTGAAGGAAAATTTTCTAGTTTTTCATGTAAAAAAGTTTCAAATGAACCTTAATAGTTTCAGCAGATAAACTGACGAGTGTCTTTCTGTGTCCTCCTGCTGCTCCTGTCCCTCCTTCTCCTCAGGTGTTTTTGGAGTTTGCGAAGGAGCAGGAGAACAAGGATGAGGAGGTGGGATGTCTCAGTACGACCTTCGCGTGGCGGCGGCTGCAGCCGGACGGCTCCGTGTCCGTTAACCCGTCTGACAGCATCGTCCATCAGCTCTGAAATCACGGCGATCTTCAGCGTCTGGGATCGAACGCTTGACACACGTTCCCTGACAGAGACGGAGGCTGAGCGGCGGCTCGTGCACGCTGACAGCAGAAGAGAGTGTAACCTGATCCACCGGCTCATCACGCCGTCCGAGGAGTTTCTCAGCATGCTGACGCCGTGCCTCCTCCTCTTCCTCGTGGTGTTTTCTTTCTTCTCGGGGAGTCATCGTTTGGAAATACTTTCTGATGTTTTGGTTTTGTGGCCAGGTGTTACTGCTGGCCTGTTTGCTCGTCTCTTCAGGTGTTTTCTTTAGATTTTCCTATGAAAACCTGATCCATCCACAGATGAACCAAAGCACTGCGACACCTCCTCCCAGAGTCACACAGAGGAGCAGCAGGAGCAGATCCTCTCACCAGGAGGTCCACCAGCATTCTGCTGAGGCCTGTCGGACAGGCCACGCCTCTTCCTCAGGTGGGAATGCTGTTGAATATACACTGGGTACATGTAGCACCTCAGACCTGGAGAGACCCGTTCACTTCCTGTTCTGAGCTTCTCTGTGTGGTTCTGAAGGAACCAGATGGAACATCTGGGTGAAGATCTGAGGAGGTTCCTGTCCACACTGTTTTTCTCTTGGTGCCACTTCTGATCTCAGATCAGATCTTTTAGCTTGGCGTGTTGTAAATCTGTAAATACTGTCTGTGTTGCTGCGGCTGCTTTAACATGAGCTCATATCGCTACACGCCGCCGTGTCGCCGGTGCAATATCAGCTAATTGTACATGTGTTAATGATATTCAGGTGAAGGGAACTGATTTGTGGATTTACTGCAGCAGAGGTGGAAACGTCACAGATTTACCTCGTCATGCATCAAATTATTTTATTTAATATTGTATTTTCATCTTTTCCTGATTGAAAGGTTAAATACTACAGTGACTCATCTCAGTGAGTCGGCCTCATTTCTCCTGTTCGATCCTTTTAAATGTGAAACACTGGATACGTTTAGTTTCCTCAGACGTCTGGAAACACGACTGCCTTCACTTTAACGTGTGTCATGCTACTTTACATGTTACTGTGGATGTCTGTTGGCACTACATGATATTTTATTTGTTTACATATCAGTTTAATATGTAGCCATCCGTTTTCTCTGACCAGCAGCATCACATTCACTCAATAAGACCAAATCATCCTTCAGCGCCGTGGGAACCGCAGCGTTCCGGCGCCAGGAGCACGTTTCCTTTCATTTCTCCTGGTAGGGGTACATTTGCACTATTTCTGGGAGTTTTTATACAACCTTTCTTTAAATATGCAATCTCTGTAAATTCCCTGTGTTGTGATGAGTTAAAGGTTGTGGTTTCATTGTGTGCCGTGTTTGAGTCTCGTGTTGTCTCCGTGTCTCAAGGGACCTTCATGGACTATTTAATCTTTTCATGAATAAACCTTCAAATTACTTTTGGTTTGTGTTTGTGACGAATAATCTTTATAATAATTATCATGAAACTGATTGTAATTGTTTCTACCTTCCGGCTGTGGATGTTAAATCTACTTTTAATTTGTAGGAAACAGATTCAACATCCTGTTTCCTTTGACAGCTGCGCGCTTGAGGGAAATGATCGAGGAATCACTAATTTATATCTAAAATATAAAACATCTGGAGAAAGTTCAAACTCCTGAATAAGAAGGAAATTAAAAATTCAGTGTTATATTTCTGTCCTGCTCTGATGGGCGGGTGGGCAGAAATGCATGCTGGGAAGGAGTCAAGTAAAGAAGTTTATGCAGGTGTTCCCTGAGATCCACCTGAGATTCTGCTCAGGTTGTAGATGAGCTGGAAGTTGAAGGACATGATCAGGTGACCACGTCCTGAGGGCAAAAACTGGGCAGGGCAGATGTCTTCCAACTGAAGCAGGTGTGGAACCCTGGTGGAGTCCACAGTCGTCTGGATTTCATTATGGTGATCTAAAAGGTCATTCCTGACAGCAGAGTCTGACCTTCAGCTCAACATGGCAGCAGAGCCAGAAACCAGCTTCTGTGGACCCCTCAGGTTCTGCTCTGACTCTAGTTTCTAACATCCTCACCTGTTCTGTTTGGACTTCCTGTTTCAGAGGCGGAGCATCAGAGTGACAGTAGATGCTGATGTGCGATTAGTAATAAAGATTTGATTGAAAGGCATGCAGGTCACCATCACCTGCTGAGAAACTGATGGAGGATCTCTGTACCTGCAGTACCCCCAGTCAGAGCAGCTGAGTCCTGTTCGGTGCTGGTTTGGTTTTACTGGGTGTGGTCAACAATACTTGTGTCATGATGATCAAATAAAGGAACATTTTGTCTGGTATTATAAACATAAGAGCTAGTTTTTGGCTTTGCTTCAAGGCTGTTACCATGGAAACCTACAGGTGTGCTCCAGTTCCCGGACCCTTCAAGGCCATTGCTCTGATGGGGGGGGGGGTTTCCAGACTTCAGGTTCTGTTTATTTGATTTAAAGATTGTTCTGATAAGTAAACATAAAGGCGTCAGCTGTAACTGGTACCTGCAGAGGAACTCTCTGATTATTATTATTACTCAATCTGAGTTTTTATGGTATTTCACAACAACTTATTCAGTCATTTCACCTCCATTATTGCACAACAAGCCATAAATCCAAAATCCTTTAGTTTCCACATACTGGTTTGTCTTCAGTTCATCATTAACCTTCAGGGTTTGTCTCTGGGATATAAGAGCAGCTGAGTAACAGCAGACGGATCAGATGAAGGACCAGCTGACAGACTTTCACTTCAACACAACTCTGAGAATGAAGGTGAGTTTTTCACTTTCAACTCGTGACTCTAAACATTCATCAGAACATTTAGAGGTGGCTTCAGATTCTTCACTTCATCTTCAGCTTCACTCCAACATGCAGCTGATCTTCCTCCTGGTTCCGCTGGTGACCAGCTGTTCAGACCTCAACCTCCCTCTGGACTGCAGCGACATCTATAACCAAGACAGCAGCCGACCCAGTGGCGTCTACACCATCTATCCCATCGGAGCCACGTCTGCTGTCCAGGTAAAGTCCCCCTGCATGGAAACAGCTGATTGGTGGAAAGACTCTTCATGATTCACTCGTTTGGTTTCTGAACACACATCAATATAAAATAACATCATTCTGATAGAAAAGTCCTGAGACAAATGATCCTGATAATCTGGTTCTGGTTCTGGTATGTTTACCACCTTTTCCTTATGTCTGTATCTTCAGGTGTTCTGTGACATGAACTCCCTGGACGGACGTTGGACTGTGAGTATTTACTGGGAAATGACCTGAATTTGTCTTGTTGCAGAGAAGTTCTGGAGGGGTTCTGGTTGCAGAGAGGTTCTGGAGGGATTCTGGTTGCAGAGAGGTTCTGGAGGGGTTCTGGTTGCAGAGAGGTTCTGGAGGGGTTCTGGTTGAAGAGAGGTTCTGGAGGGGTTCTGGTTGAAGAGAGGTTCTGGAGGGGTTCTGGTTGCAGAGAGGTTCTGGAGATTCTGGTTGAAGAGAGGTTCTGGAGGGGTTCTGGGTGGGTTCACTGGGCAGGATTTTGAAGTACTGACACAGTCAACGTGAAGATGAATATTTTAATATAAATCTGAATAATTTTACAACCTCAATGTTAAACAGAAATATCAATTCAATCAGCTGTTGCTGCAGGTGTTGAAACAAATCCCAGCTGAATGTTTCCGACCCGAGTCGCTCCCACTCTGCTGGACTCCAGAGACCAGCTGCTGAATTCAGGAGGATGTTTTGTTTTAATTCCTTTGGTCTTGAGAGAGTTCTGGTTGGTTCTACAGCAGCTCTGCTGACTGTCTGCTCTCCACTGATCTGGGTCCAGGTGTTCCAGAGGAGGATGGACGGCTCGGTGAACTTCTACAGGCCCTGGGATCAGTACAAGACGGGCTTTGGGAACGCTGCAGGAGAGTACTGGCTCGGTGAGACCAAGACATGAACCATCATAAAACTTAAACAGAACCAACAGTAAGGTGACTTCACCTCCCGTAGGTTCTACCAGTCTGTTTAATTCTGTGTTTTCAGGTCTGGAGAATCTGTTCCACCTCACTCAGAGGAAAAAGTACGAGCTGCTGATCGACATGGAGGACTTTGAAGGAAACAAGTCTTACGCTCGGTACTCGTCGTTCTCCATCGGACCAGAATCTGAAGGCTACAATCTACAGCTGACTGGCTTCATTAATGGAGGTGCAGGTGTGTGAAAACAGAATCACACCTGCTTTATGTTGAAGGGTAAAGAGATCCAGGATCCTCTTTATGTCTGAACAACATCTCCCAGGATGGTTCCTGGTGGTTCTCCTGACTGGGTGGTGGATATCGATCCATGCTGGATCTGGTTTTATGAGAGTATGAACTTATTAGAAGAATATTCAGAACAATTTATCGATGTTGGTATTTTGCACTTTTGCAGGAGACTCTCTGAGTCATGTGAGCGGAGCAAAGTTCTCTACATTCGATAAAGACCATGACACCTGGGAGAAGAACTGTGCTCAGTCCTTCATCGGGGCCTCCTGGTACACCAACTGTCACTCTGCAAACCCTAACGGTCTTTATCGCTGGGGGGCTGATGGGTCTCTCTACGCTGTAGGAGTGGAGTGGATCAGCTGGAAGGGTCGAGACTATTCCCTGAAGGCCATCAGCATGAAGATCCAAGCAGCGCAGTAACGCTGTAGGACGTCTGTTCTGGTGTTTTAAAGACAGCAGAAATGTTTTCATCTTGTTCTGGTTGTGAAACACGTTGAATCTGTAAATAAATGATCTGGTCTGATTCCAGACGTCAGACGTTCTCTGTTGAACTCTGAATATAAACATCACGATGCACTAGTATCACATACATCATCACTCACCATCACAACACACAGGCACAGGTTGTTATTTAAATATCTTTGTCTCCAAAACCCGATACCATCAGATAAAGAGCACGATACAATAGAAGGGTTAAATTAAACCTCAGCTGTTTTAGATTAAATCTGTCAGGTTAAAATAAACAACAACAAAAACCATCAAG
The DNA here is from genome assembly GCA_006937955.1 of Pachypanchax playfairii. NCBI lineage: Eukaryota > Metazoa > Chordata > Actinopteri > Cyprinodontiformes > Aplocheilidae > Pachypanchax > Pachypanchax playfairii. Next base: position 1,072,286 of record SSNP01000016.1, on the reverse strand, counting down.
ATCAAACAGCTGATGTGATGGTGAGATGTTTCACCATCCTGATGATTCATGTCTGTCCTCTAGTGTTACAAAGTCAAACTGCAGCACTTTAATAAAATTAATTAATCTGGAAGGGTTTCATTATATAATTATTACTTCTCTAATAAAGACGGAAATTACTGCTTAAATATTGTTTTGATTTATCAAAGATCACATTAAACAGGAGTGTTAGATCTGACGTATCTGGGGTCCAGGTCCCACATGACATGTTGGATAGATTCAGTTACACATGGTTTTATTTAAGTTCTTAGTTTTAATTAAAAACATCCGACTTAAAACAAAAATATTTTATTATGGAGATTTAAACTTTAAAGGTTTTATTACCAAACTGCATCTTTAATGATTCACATTAACATGTTATTATACTGGAAGGAAGAGTCTCTGTGTGGGGGGGGGGGGGCTGGTGTTGAGATGAACCACCTTTCGTTTATTTACATATTGGTCTTGGAAATTTGAATCTTCCACGTCTGAGCAGAATGTTGTCCAACCATCAAGGTTATCAGATCAGAACCAGAACATCAACCAGTTCTAACCAGGTCTGCTGAGTTCTGTTGGTGCTGATTGGTAGATGTTCAGTCAGCTCTGAGGGATTTCAGTTCCATCTGGGTGGTGGATTGAGTTCCTGATGAAGACGCTGTGTGTTCTTCTTCTTTGTTTGGTTTGCAGAGCAGCACTTGGGGGACGGCACTCAGCAGGGCCTTCCTGAACATGGAGCTGGAGAAGACGTAGACAACAGGATCCAGAGCTGAGTTCAGGAAGTTCAGACCCAAAGACACGATGGTGAGTTGGGTGAAGGTGTAGAAGGCTTTGCAGTCCCACGGTCGGTACGAACGAATAACCCAAACACCGATGGTTGTCACTGTGGTGGGCAGGAAGCACACAATAAACACAGCAACAATGGCGGCGCACATTCGCATGGCCTTGCGCAACTTGTCAGGTTTTCCCGTCTGTCTCTTCTTCAGGAAGTTGGAGATCCGGATGGAGCAGAACAGCAGCATGGCCATGGGGAAGATGAACTCCATCACCGTCAGGATGCGGTGCATTCCCACCAGGATGATGATGGCACGGGACGCCTCTTTGTAGGAGGTGAAGAAGAAGCACTGCGTCCGGTCACCGCTGCCTTTGATGTGGTTGTAGGCCAGCATGGGAACCCGAGGACTGATGACCAGCAGCCAGACAAACATGGACACCAACACAGCCTGCTGCTTGGTCAGGCGATTGAAGCAGTGGTGAGGGTGGACCACCTGGAACATAAAGATCACTTTCATTCAATCAGAGGAGATAAAAGAATAAAGGAGTGATGGAGGTCACGTCTTCAAACCCGAACACGACCCAGTGTGTAACCAGATATGAGCTTAATGCTACGTATCAGAACACTGAATGTTTCTACAGTTTACAACAGGGTGCCAAACTCCAGACCCTGAGGACCACCATCCTGCAGGTTTTAACCTGCTTCTACACCTGATTCAGATGAAGGAACGTTAACAGCAGGACCTGCTGAGGGTTTGGCACCCTGGTTTACAATCTCCAGCCTTTCTGTATGACAAGCATCTTGATATTGTGTGTCCAGAAGATGCAGATCTCTGTCCTCACCTTAAAGTAGCGGTAAATTGCCACCACGGTCATTAGTGCGATGCTGGCCGATCGGTTGGAAAACATCAGGAACAGGTTGATCCGGCACATTCCATCTCCAAACACCCAGTGACCCCTGAGCAAGGCATCGATCCTTAGAGGCAGACTCACAAGAGCGAGGAAGTCAGCGATGACCAGGTTAAAGAGGAACAGGTTGTTGGGGTTCCAGGCCTTCAGTTTAAAGCAGAAGATCCACAGAGCCACCAGGTTTCCCAGCAGCCCCAGTATCACGTCCAGGATGAGGACTGGAGGCAGGATCACACCCTCCAGCTGGATCCCCACCGGGGGGCATCCACCCCCAGGAACTGGACTGGTGACATTTAAACCTGAGGTGGAGTTTGAGGTGAAGACCATCTTATGGAGTTTATAAGAGACGGTGAGAGAGGAGGTTTAAATAGAAGCTGTTTGTGGGTTCACTGGTTGTAACACAGAGAACTTCCTGTGTTCCTCATCAAACCAACTTTAGTAACTCAGGAAATCTGAAGCTTCTTCTTTTCACGTTCTTCCTTTTTTTCTGTTAAACACATTTCTGTAAAAAAAACAAAGAATTTCAGACAGAAGTCACTTTAACTTTTTCTTTATGTTTAATAAATAAAATGAATCAGCTGGAGACGTAAAACAGATTTTTATCTAAAACAATAAAAACTCATTTATTATTATGTGCGAAGTCGTTTCAGTTAAAACATGTAACTCAGCTGTAAATATAAAACACGCAATGTTCCTAAATAAAAAACAAAAACACTTTATTTAATCTGTTTCTTATGAAGAACATCACCTTGAAATATTTATGATAAAAATATACACAGACACTAGATAAGACTAGATGAATCCAGGACTTACCAGAAGTGTTGGTTCTTTGAGAGCTGGAAGGAGTCTTTATAGCTCCTACAGAGGTGGAAGGTGTGTGTGTGTGTGTGGTGGTGGTGGGGGTGGGGTGGGGGTGGGGGGGGTTTCCGTGGTTGCCAAACTCGTGCTGGAACATTAGTTATTTTTACAAGTTCCTTGATGAAACAGCTACTACTACTACTACTACTACTACTGTCATTTAGCAGACGCTTTTATCCAAAGCGACTTACATTGAGAGAACATACAAGCAAGAATTCAAAGAGAAGGAAAAAAATATAAGGAGGCGGACTGTTTGGAGTCCAGTTTAATTCTGACGCTGATACATCAAGTGTATCAATTTTTTTTTTTTTTTTTTTTTTTGAGATAAATTTGTTTTTTTTTCCCATTTATATGTAAATTACTCCTACATTAAGACTGAAAGTGTTCTTTAAAGAGGTGAGTCTTAAGTCTGCTCTTAAAAGTAGCTGCAGACTCTGAGGATCGGACCGAGTTTGGTAGGTCATTCCACCATCGGGGGACAACAGAGGAGAAGAGTTTGGAACATGATCTCATGCCACGTTGTGGTGGAAGCGCTAGGCGTCTTTCAGCGGCTGAGCGTAGCTGACGCGTGGGAATGTAGGTTTGGATGAAGGAGTGAAGGTAAGTAGGAGCTGTGTGTGTTAGAGTCTGGTAAGCCAGAAGCAGAGCTTTGTATTTGATGCGTGCTGCAACTGGAAGCCAGTGCAGGGAAATGAGCAGCGGAGTGACATGAGCCCTCTTGGGCTGGTTGAAGACCAGACGAGCTGCTGCGTTCTGAATCATCTGCAGAGGTTTAACCGAGGACGCCGGAAGACCGGCCAGCAAAGAGTTGCAGTAGTCGATCCGGGACAAGACCAGGGCCTGGACCAGAAGCTGTGTGGTGTGGTCTGTGAGGAAGGCTCTGATTTTCCTGATGTTGTAAAGAGCGAATCGACATGAGCGAGCTACGGAGTTAACCTGCTCTTTGAAGGACAGCTGGTTGTCCAGTATGACACCAAGGTTTCTGGCGGAGGTTTTGGGGATCAGCGTGATGGAGTCAAGCTGCACGCTTATCTGAGGAGGTAAGGAGTTACTGGCAGGACAGACAATGAGGTCAGTTTTGGACAGATTAAGCTGAAGGTGGCGATCCCTCATCCACGCCGAGATATCTGAGAGGCAGGCAGACATCCACATTGAGACGGAGGTATCGTCTGGAGGGAAGGAGAGGAGGAGCTGAGTGTCGTCAGCGTAGCAATGGTAGGAGAAGCCATGGGAGCGAATGATCTCGCCTAATGAACAGACTGAACTGATTTTCAGCTTGAGGACTGAAGCTGCTGGTGGAGCTGCTGATGGAGCTGCTGGTGGAGCTGCTGGTGGAGCTGCTGATGGAGCTGCTGGTGGAGCTGCTGATGGAGCTGCTGGTGGAGCTGCTGATGGATTTGGTTCTTCTGAATGTTGTGCGTCTCATCTCTGCTGAAGATAGTAAATCTAGTGCGTTCAGCACATTTCTAGTTGATGTTGCTGCATCAGGGTTGAAGTTCAGTTTGTGACAACTTGATTGTGAAATGAGTTAAATTTGTGGATGAAGACTGTGAAGAAAGTAGGAAGATTTCTGGCTTTTTGCTGGATGTGAATCAGCAGTTTGAGATGCTCGTTGGGATTTTTCTAAAAGTTCTGAAACTTTGTGTGAGTCATGTGCAGAAATAAACTTTACTTTTTTTGTTCAAATGAAAAATCTTAAAACAGCTTTCTGTGTTATACCTGCTTGGGTTCACTAATTATTCACATAATATACCTGTTTTCCACAGTCTGAGTTTTTATTACATTTTTTTTGTATCACATTTGCTGCAGAGACCTCGATCTCATCAACATGATCAAGCTTTAAAAACCTGACGTGTATTCTGCCCCCTGGTGGACCATCATGACACTACAGGTCGCTCAGGTTTATACAGGATGGATCAACTCGCCTTTTTCAGGAAAATCACTGCTTGTTTGAGAAGTTACAGAATAACATCAAACTTATAAGTCATTTTCTCCATTATAAGATTGTATATTTATCAAGTAACTCATTCTTTATCTTACAATTAAACCATGATGTCTGTATCAAATTTGATATTGCAACTATAAAATATGCTATTTTTACCCGAATTATACTAATTTAACTTACTGAAATACAAACACACGTTTTGATGACTTAATTGGTCTAATTAATCACTGAAATACAATTTTTAAATACATTTTAAGTATTTCCACAATAAACTTCCTCTGAAATAATAATGTCTTATACAGTATATTCACATATATGTTTATTTTTAGAGGTCAACAAGATGAGGAAGAAGAGAGAAATGATATTGCTTCTTCCTTTAATCAGTGACTGTTTCCATAAACTGACTGTTAAAGAGCTCAAGTCAAGTCAAGAACAAACACACAAGTCAATAACATCCAGGATAAACCACTAAACGGTTCCGGTTCAGATCCAGTTCCAGTTTAAATCAAGACTGAACAGGCCCACTGAATCATAATCCAGCAATTAGACGACCCCGTGGTAGAGTTAATGAGCCTGATTTGTGACTGTAGTTGAACTCTCATCTTCTCCTCTCTGGTTTTTAATCACATTCATTGTGACTCAGCGTGTTTGTGAGAAATAAAATCTGTCTGACTCTTTCAACATTAAGCTCTGTCGTCTTGCTGCGGAGGAAATACGGAGCTTTTCTTCTTTAAATTTCATCCTCTGCAGTGTGTGTGCGTGCGTGCGCGCGCGCCCGTGTGTAGAAGTGACGGACGGGTATCAGGATGGATTAGCGGGTAAAGGTAAGCGTGCGTCTCCTTGTCGGGGCGGATTTCCATCCCTCTGCGTTCCGCTCGGCGCACCGACCCGGTTTGAACCGCTGCTGCNCTCTGCTCATCCGTCTCCTCCTCTCAACCCCCCGCGGCCGCTTCACGCGCGCGCATGTGTGCGTGTTGACATTTTGTCTGCTCTCACACACACCGGGTGCGATGCCATTCCTCCCTCAGGACGCGGAGCGCTTCGATGGGTTGTCTTTACTTTACTGGTGAGTTCCTTTCTTCCTCTCCTCCTTCCTTCCTCTCCTTCTCTCCTTGATGTGAAGCGGGGCTCCCGGATCCTCGGGACGTCTCCACACTTTGTTTTTGTCTTGCTCCATGTGGGTCACGGAGCTCAGAGGTGGACTGGATTTACAGCCTGTTTAGCGCCAGCTGCCTGGGAGTTTAAGTCCACATGCTGGTGCGCGCGGTTCTGGGTCACGCACGGAAGAGATGTTTGGAAGGACAGTGAGGTTTAATCAGCTCATCCTTCAGCAGGTTGTAGTGGAACATGTCTCCCTGTTTCATTTATCATCCTGCTGGACTTGTCTCTGATTGTTGTCTTCTAATGAGATGATGGCCGCCGTCCCGGTACCGATCAGGAGTTTCCGTCAATGCTGAGTCGCGTCTTGTCCTATTTATCTCTTAAAGACTGGGAACAGCTCGCAAAGTATAAAATGTCTTAAAAGGAGAAGAAAAAGGTGGAACATAAAAAACTGTTTCATAAACAATGTTCACCTTCCTGTCCTCCTGTTCTCACGTCCTTGTGTCCTTCTGTCGTCTTGTCCTTCTGTTCTCCTGTCATCCTGTTCTTCTGTCCTCATGTCCTCCTGTTCTGTTCTTGCATCCTTCTGTTCTCCTGTCCTCCTGTTCTGTTCTTGTGTCCTTCTGTTCTCCTGTCCTGTTCTCGCGTCCTTCTGTTCTCCTGTCCTTCTGTCCTCTTGTTCTCGCATCCTTCTGTCCTCCTGTTCTTGTGTCCTTATGTTCTCCTGTCCTGTTCTCCTGTCCTCCTGTCCTTCTGTCCTCCTGTTCTTCTGTTCTCCTGTTCTTGTGTCCTTCTGTTCTCCTGTTCTTGTGTCCTTCTGTTCTCCTGTCCTGTTCTCGCGTCCTTCTGTTCTTCTGTCCACCTGTTCTTCTGTCCTCATGTCCTCTTGTTCTTCTGTCCTCTTGTTCTCGCATCCTTCTGTCCTCCTGTTCTCCTGTCTTCCTGTTCCTCTGTCCTCCTGTCTTTCTGTCCTTTTTGGAATTCTAAGTCTTTAAACATGTTAACGCTTGTGAATAATCTGAGCTGCAGTTTGGAGGTGGAACATCTGAACCATGTTCATCAGGTGGCTGCAGGATGTTCAGATTGATGTGTGAACCTCAACACACCTGTTTCAGGTTTGTCTCTCTCCTGTTGCTGGTCCATCAGGAGAAACAGCTGTTCAGCTCCTGCTAACTGAACATGATTCCTGCTGGAATCAGAATGTTCTGTTTACTTATGGAGAACGTTTTTTTGGTTCTACCTTTATTCTTCAATGATTAGAGGAAACAAACTCATACATTCTGGTATCAGTTCTGATCAAAAAGTTTCTAGAGTAAAAACACACTTTAACTGGTGTGTGTGTGTGCACGTGTGTGTGCACGTGCATCTGTTTATCTAAATATGATAAGTAGACGACCTGTCCAGGTGTAGCCCCGCCTCTCAGTGTTGGTGACAGACAGATGACTGACAGCTGGTTTGAAATCAGAAGAAACTCTGTTCACAGCTGAATGTCTGTGTTGTAAACCAAAGAGAACCGGAAGAACCTAGTCTGAACCTGAAGAACCTAGTCTGAACCTGAAGAACCTAGTCTGAACCTGAAGAACCTAGTCTGAACCTGAAGAACCCAAATCTGAACCTGAAGAACCTAGTCTGAACCTGAAGAACCTAGTCTGAACCTGATGAACCCAAATCTGAACCTGAAGAACCTAGTCTGAACCTGAAGAACCTAGTCTGAACCTGATGAACCCAAATCTGAACCTGAAGAACCTAGTCTGAACCTGAAGAACCCAAATCTGAACCTGAAGAACCTAGTCTGAACCTGAAGAACCAGTCTGAACCCGAAGAACCAGGTCTGAACCCGAAGAACCAGGTCTGAACCTGAAGAACCCAAATCTGAACCTGAAGAACCAGGTCTGAACCTGAAGAACCAAGTCTGAGCCTGAAGAACCCTTTACTGAACCTTAAAAACCAGGTCTAAAACCTGAAGAACCCAGTCTGAACCTGAAGAACCCGGTCTAGACCTGAAGAACCTAGTCTGAACCTGAAGAACCCGGTCTAGTCCTGAAGAACCCCGGTCTAGACCTGAAGAACCCGGTCTGGACCAGAAGAACCCGCTCTAAACCTGAAGAACCTGGCTCTGAATGCGATGCCTGGACACTGCGTGACCTCTGATGATCTGTCAGGATCAATCTGCAGCGAGACGCGTCTCTTTTATTCGTCTCTTCTGTTTTTGTCCCACACGTTGACATACGGGCGACGGCGGCAGACAGGAGGAGATTAAATATGCAAACACAAACAGTAATCCTCAGAGTGCAGCTCTCTCCTCGTCCTCCCAAACACACGTCTCTCCCTTCTCGTCCTCCCAAAAACACGTCTCTGCATCAGCTCCACTCTGTGTTCTGGCTTTTTCACTCTGGACCAGACTGAGTCTCAGCAGGAGTCTCAGAAGACGTCAGATGATCAAAGGCTGGAAAATATTTGTTAAAAATTCCTGTCTGTTACATTTATTTTGTGAGACATTTATTTAAAATGGTTATAATCTTCATTTTATCATAAAATATTCTGTTAATCTGTTGACATTCAGACATGAATCAGAAATCAAGACACGTTAACATTAAGCTAAACAAATCATAACTCGTTAACTTTCAGCTAAACAAACCATGGCTCATTAACTTTGAGCTAAAAAAATCATGACTCGTTAACTTTCAGCTAAACGAACCATGACTCGTTAACTTTGAGCTAAACGAATCATGACTCGTTAACTTTGAGCTAAACGAATCATGACTCGTTAACTTTGAGCTAAACGGATTATGACTCGTTAACTTTGAGCTAAACGAATTATGACTCGTTAACTTTGACCTAAACGAACCATGACTCGTTAACTTTCAGCTAAACGAACCATGACTCATTAACTTTCAGCTAAACGAACCATGACTCGTTAACTTTCAGCTAAACGAACCAGGACTCGTTAACTTTGAGCTAAACGAATCATGAATCGTTAACTTTGAGCTAAACGAATCATGACTCGTTAACTTTGAGCTAAACGAACCATGACTCGTTAACTTTCAGCTAAACGAACCATGACTCATTAACTTTCAGCTTAACGAACCATGACTCGTTAACTTTCAGCTAAACGAACCAGGACTCGTTAACTTTGAGCTAAACGAACCAGGACTCGTTAACTTTGAGCTAAACGAATCATGACTCGTTAACTTTGACCTAAACGAACCATGACTCGTTAACTTTGAGCTAAACGAACCATGGCTCGTTAACTTTCAGCTAAACGAACCATGACTCGTTAACTTTCAGCTAAACGAACCATGACTCGTTAACTTTCAGCTAAACGAAAAATGAGTCGTTAACTTTCAGCTAAACGTTCTAACTGGTGAAGAACGACGTGTCAGCTCAGAAATGTTAAAGACAGCAACATTTACAGGAACCTGGTGTTCTGCTGGTCCAGTCCATCAGATTATTAACAGGAGCTGAAAACCGGATTAAATATGTCAGTAAATCTGAAGGTGTGTGCTGCTGGACTGGATTATCTGTATTATGACAGTGTTTTAACAAACAGAAGCAGTAAATATTTTGAGTTTTTGGTTGAAACTTCATCATCAAATCCTTTTTCTCTTGTTTTTTTTATTTGAAGAGCACTTTTTTATTAAACACCTTGAAATAGACAAGTCAGATTTCAGCTGCTGAACGTTAGTGAGATGTTTTGTGTGAGTCTGCTGCTGTCAGTATGTCCCCGCTGTCAGCAGCGTGTGATGGTAATGATTCACGTCAGGTAATGCCGATTATCAGGTATTAAGTGATCAGTTTAATTGCTGCTTCACGTTCCGGCGGTTGTTGTTTGTCTGTTTGGTTCAGAAAAGTGCAGCTGCTTTGAACAAATAGACCCGGAACAATAAAAATCCTTGTCAGTTTGGATCCAGAAAAATCAAACATCTAGCAGGTCTCAGGAAGAATCCAGACGGATCAACGGAATCTGTCCTCATGGGTCCGCTCAAATCCAAGATGAGTTCTGATCCAGTTAATCAGGTCTTGGACCTGGTGAGGATAATGAGCCTCTTTTTAAATCCTCTGATTTGATTTGTTTATGTTTTAACGGACTCCAAAACATTCAGAAAAACAAACACTAGTTCTAATGGGAGCAGTTCATGTTTTTACTGTTAAAACACAACTGAAGCTCCTCCTACAGCAGAAATATCACATCAGCTGAGATTAGTGATCAATCAGCTGTGATCAATCAGCTGTTGTCTGTGATGGAGATAAATCTAACTTTTGCACAGTGTTGAGTGTAAGAACGTCCCTGCGGTACATCTGCTTGGTGGCTTCTCCTTAAGGTGGATAATGTTATTATTTCTAATTAAGCCTCTTCAGAGAGATCAAAGTGACCTCGCCTTCACTTCCCATAATCCCTTTCATAACACGGTGTGTGCAGGCTAGTTCTGGTTCTGACAGCAGCTTCTCAAATAAGTGAAAGAAACAGAAAATCAGATCAATTAAAACTTGTTCACAAGATTTTAGTTAAAAATAAATTTCAATTTCCTGATAAATAAATGTTTCAGGTGAATGCCCAAGTTGTTCAGTTCTTTTAATGTGGATTTTGTTATTTCAGGGTAGAGCGCCAGCGCCCCTTTCAGGCTTTAGCGCCCCCTAGAGCCCCCCTACAGGCTTTAGCGCCCCCTACAGGTTTTAGTATCCCTCGCCTGCAGAAAATTTGGTTCCTGGCGGCTTTAGCACCCCCCCCGCTTGCTAAATGTTTGGTTTCATCAGGCTTTAGCGCCCCCTCCTGTAGAACATTTGTTTTCTTCAAGCTTTAGTGCCCCCCTACAGGTTTTAGAGCCCCCTACAGGTTTTAGAGCCCCCCTACAGGCTTTAGAGCCCCCCTACAGGCTTTAGAGCCCCCTACAGGTTTTAGAGCCCCCCTACAGGCTTTAGAGCCCCCCTACAGGTTTTAATATCTCTCACCTGCAGAACCTTTATGAGCTGACTCTGGATGTGAGAACACAGATGCTTCTCCTGTTCTGGCAGGTTTGTTTAGAACATAATGAATCTGGCTGTAACTGAGATTAAATCCCTAAAAGTTATGATCCACTCATACAGTTGACTCAATTTCTGCTGTCAGCACACAAACAAACCTTAGCCACACACAAGCACACGCATTCACACACACATGCACACACACACAGACTCACACACATGCATGCACATGCACACACACACACATGCACACACAAACGCACATGTACGCACGTACGCACACACACGCACTTGTACACACACGCACGTGCACACACACACACACTGTCTCTCTCTCTCTCTCTCTCTTATAGAGGGTTAGTTGTGTGAATGACACACTGCTGGTTCTTGGGAGACGTTGAGCTGAGTCTCAGGATCAGCAGACAGCAGCATCATGTTAAACATGTCTGAAGAACCTCTGCAGCTTTAATCTGAACCTTCTCACCCACAAATCTCTCTGTAAACACTCCCACTCACTGCAGGGACTGCTGAGGACGCTTTCTTTGATTTATCTTGTTCCTTTGATTAAACTGAGTCTCTGTTTGACTCTGTTGGATCTTCCTAACAACCAGGTCACTTGTGGTTCAGCTGCTGTGTCATTTGGGAGGAGACAGATATTATTGGTTGCATGTGGCTGACTGGAGGAGGGAGGAGGGAGATGATAATAAAATCCTGTGATGATTTGATTTATTTGTGCTGCAGAGCTCTGAGGACACAGAGAGGCTTTGCCTGAGGCACGTTGTTGATATGTTTTTGAACCTGCTGTGTTTTTGTTTGTGTCCAGGACAATCATGGGCCCTCACGGCATCAGCCGAGCCGTCCAGAGGCTGGAGTTCTCCGACTGTAAGAAAGGACTTGGTGAGCATCTGAACCTTGACCTTCATGACCTCATGATGAATCAACCTGCTGACTGAATTCAGGTAAATTCAGTCTCATCAGAAGCTCCTCTTTGTGCTCACAGGTGTGAAAGTAATCGGAGGTTACAGAGAACTGACAGGTGAAGACTTTGGTATCTACATCAAGCGGGTGATCGCAGGCGGCCTGGCGGCTCTGGATGGTAACGTTCCTCTTGTTTGATCAAAGATAACTCTCTCACCTGTCAGTCTGTCCATCTGTCTGTCACTCTGTTCCAGGTCGGCTTAAGTCAGGTGACCTGATTTTGGATGTCAATAACATCAGTCTGATCGGGGTGACCAATGAGAGGTGAGTTTATGTGTGAGCAGAAGATTTGTTGGTTTTAAAAAAGGCTCATTTGAAACAGAGTTTTGATTTTGATTTGCTGCAAGACGTTTTATAAAGATAGTTTTTAAACTGTTTCCTGTTTGAAACAATCTGCAGCTGTAGTAAATGGACAGATTAAGGAGTTTCAGCTGCTTCTTAGTTTCATGAAGTTTTATGAAGAGTAGTTGTTTACCTGCTGTCGTTCAGAACGACGTGCTTCCTGCTGACTGGAGGCTGCAGCGTCTCTGATTCTGCACCGATGGAACCTTAACTCATGATACAGATGTTACAGATGTGCACTACAGGACAGTGACCAGACTGTGACTCTTCTTCATCAGATGGATTCTGATTGGTTACACAACAGAACTTTACTCCTTCTAAATTAAACTCCGTGTCTCAGGAGACGGCAGCGTTTCTGGACTTTTTGCATGTTATTTGTGGATGTTTGTGCTAAACGATGTCTCACCTCATCCTTTTGAAAAAAAGAACACTGAGAAATGATGTGACCTTGATGGGAACATCTGTCTCTCTAAAACATTCTTCTTTGCATCAGTCTGCATCTGTCTTCAGGTTGGACATGGATGCTGAGGGATGCAGGTTTTTCCTCCTCTCACATTTTCAACTGAATGTTTTTCCTAAAAGCTTCTGAAACTTGACTCATCACCACAGAAGATGTGTCTACCTTCTTTCTGTCTATCACAGATGAGCTTGTGTCCTCTGAAGACATGTCTCCTCCTTGTATAGAACAGTTTGTTGGTGGATTTCAGACCAAGTTTGGACACACTTCCTGTCACTGTCCTGAGTGGAGAAGAAGGATTTTGGTACTTCTTTTTTCCAGCTCTAATAACTTTCTGGGTTCATCAGGTTCTGGACTTGACTTGGGTTGTGTCCACAAACCTTGGTGCTGTGAAGCAGTGAAGAGACGCCTGCACGGATCTTTGGGGTTTTTACATCCTCAGATCTTCTGGTTAATGTTGGACCTGCAGAAGGAGGATGAAACTCTAGAAGGAGCTGGATGTTTCTGATCATTTATTTGACCTCTGAATGTCAGGCTGAAATGTTTTGTTGAATGTTGGCTGGTTTTCATGTTGATGTCGTCACATCCTGTTGTGGTTTTTAAGGGCGGTGGAGATCTTGAGGACAGCTTCGCTCTCTAATCACATGTCTCTGTTGATCGCCAGAGACGATGAATCCAGGTAAATCACATATTCTCAGATTAATATGAGCTGATGTCTCAGAGGAAGAGAACAGCCAATCAAAAGTCTTTTTAGATTTGATGACATTATTATCTTAGAGATTCTGTTTGGATTTTGAAAATGTGAATATTTCTGTGTAAAGATCTTAAAGAAGCAGATATCTGAAGTCAGACAGTCAGATATATTTACTACCTGTTTGATCAGACTTATGAGTGAATCACTAAAACTTGTGTAAGAAACATTGTTTATAACAGTTTGGACTGACTGATGTTCTGAATCCAGCTGCAGTGATGAAGAATGAGACAAACTGTCAGAACTCTTTAGACCTCCATCTGAATGACTGAGGTGTGTTCAGGTGTTACAGGAAACAAACATTTCTAAAGATTAAACCAAAAAATTCATCCAGTCCAACATGTGACCCAGATGTTGTCTCAGCTGATGATCCAACCTGCTACATGAAAACAAGCCAAATCAGAAACACAACAAATAAACATCAAATGTTCTGAAAAAACTCAAAAATGTTATGGGGGACTCCCCTTTTTAGGGTTAGGGGTTAGGTTTATAGGTATGGTGTGAATAGAGTTTTAGTTAGTCTTAGGGTTAGTTATAGATCAGTAATGGTTAAGGTTAGTAAAAGGGTTTGGGTTAGGTATAAATCTAGTTACTAAAATCAATGGAAGTCAATGGACGGTCCCCATAAGGATACCAAAACACACATGTGTGTGTGTGTTCATGTGTTTATAGTGTTTGTATGTTTCATGTGTTCATGTGTTTAATGTGGGCGTGGCTGCAGGGTGTAAATATGATGATATATACAAACAGTGAGCAGGACAGTTTCCAGGATTTGAGTCATTTCTTCAGTGTTTGTGGCCTTTAAGCTTTTTATTTATTGAACGTGGAGGAGAGAATCTCCTTTCCTTCCTGGTGGGATTCAAACTCAACACCAGCTGATGTTTCACAGCACAGACAGCTCTTGTTTTGGCTGGTGAAACGTCCCTGGTGTTCGCTCTGGGGGGGTAAACCCACCTGACCCTCTGCTGGCCCTCGTGCTTTTCCATGTCATCCTGCAGCGTCAACTCAAATGCAGCTTGACACAATAAGGACACGGCTCTGTCTGTCCACAGGGTTTCTGCAGTGGACAGATGCAGAGCGACGCAGGAATCAGCAGAAACAGCGACAGACTGCTGCCATGCAGAACCCCCCGTATAAAAAAAGGACCAAATAATCAGTAAAAACCATCAACAGCTGATGATTAATGTGTTTATTTAGTTCTGCAGGGATAAACTCTTGTACATCTGAATGTCGTGGTGCATTCAGGAAACACAAGACTAGTTAATCCTTTTATTGATTTATTTATTTTGAAATGAAAGGAATGTTCAGGTTTGTCCTCTGGTGTCCTCAGCGGGGTCGCGCTCTGCAGGACGAACAGATGGAGCTGAATAAAAACAGTTGAGTAGCTTAGAGCAGTCGGTAGGAAGTGACGTGTTGTGACTGCAGAGGGAAGGTCATCTCACCTGCGTCCTGTCAGTTCCATCCTTCTTGTTATGAAAGCAGAGAGTTGGTGTGGAAGCAGCTTTGTACCGACGCCGGCTCAGAGCTCGTCCTCCATTGTTACACAGATTTGTTTCACACTTAAAACCAAATTGTGATTATTATCTGCAGGTACAGCAGGTCGCAGCGAGGGCGCGGAGGCGGGGCTTTGGCTTGGTGTCCTCGCGGCTTCAGGGGACATCTGTTTCACAGACCCAGTTAGAAATAGTTTTAAAATTAAACACGAAGTTAATAATGAGACTCTGAGGTTGTTATTAGATGTTCTGATGAAGCAGCTGATTCATGAACACAGAGATGCACAAAAATATTCACTGACATGCAGATGAGTTGGATCCGTCCCATAGCCCAGAACTGGATCTGACGAGACCCGTCCCGTAGCCCAGAACTGGACCTGACGAGACCCGTCCCGTAGCCCAGAACTGGATCTGACGAGACCCGTCCCGTAGCCCAGAACTGGACCTGACGAGACCCGTCCCGTAGCCCAGAACCGGACCTGACGAGATCCGTCCCGTAGCCCAGAACTGGATCTGATCTGGGCTACGGGACAGATCCAGATATAATACAGTCCGTATTTTGCTTATTTTTATTTAAAGTGTTTGTAGTTTCATCAGCGTTAAATACATTTGAAGGAAAGTCTCTTAAAACATTTTTTTTTTTAAACAAATAAAAGAAACTGTGAGATGTGGGAGGAGATCCCTGTGTGACCTTTGACCTTGTACTGATCCAGTTTAAAAGCCTTACCAGCCCATCGGTGCTGGTTGTTGGTGTGACGCAGGCTCACTTCCATGTGAGGGAGACAAACACTCACAGATCTGAAACTATGAAGTCCCAAACACAACAGAGAAGGTCTGACCGGCAGCAAAGGACCGGATCCAGATCTGGTTTGACGGACCGGATCCAGATCCGGGTTCATGTTTTTATCAGTTTATCGTTTTTAAAAGAACAAGAAAGATGAAACATGTTATAAACTCAACAGTCTGAGCTGTGAGACCAGAATCTGCTTCTACATTCACTGAAACCTCCAGGTGTCAGAACATGTCCTGACCCGTTCTCGTGTCCTTCAGGAGGGAGTTCATGGAGCTGATGGAGAAGTACGGATCCAACAACGTCACAGCTTCAGGAAGAATCTCTCCCACTCAGCTGTCCACAGGTAAAACACTGCTGCATGTCCACACCTCAAGCAGACAACCTCTCAGGGTTTCTGTCCGTAAGACACATGTCTCTGGCTGCACGGTGGTGCAGGTGGTACCACTCTGGGTTCAAAACCAGCCAAATGTTCATTTCATCTAGAACCTGATTTCAGTTTCAACTTTTATTCAGTGAAACAGTTTCTATTTGTTCTTTTTTAAAATGTCTTTTTTTTAAAGATTCGGACACTTTTTAAAATGTTTTTGATTTCTGAAACATTTCAGATGATTTTAAACGTTTGTTTTGTCTCAGTAAGAGCTGCAGTTTGAAATATTTGTTAAATAAATCAGGTTGTTTTTAAAACGTTGTTCTCATCTTAATATTTTCTGAACTTTATTTTCTTCTCAAAATGTTTTTTAACAGATGTAAAAATATAAAACTGTTTTTTTTAAACCAGCGAAGTTTCAAAGATCTTGAAAGTGTCTCAGCGTTCCAACCCGAGTCCTGGTTCATGTTTCTTCTTCAGGGAAGCTGACGGACACGGCCTCCTCCTCTTCGTCCTCTCGATCCGAGAGCCCTCAGCTTCTCAGTCCTAAAGAGGGCGGAGTCACCGCCTACACCCACAGTCCACACTACACCACCAGCCCCACCTACACCGTGCACACGCCAGCGCACGCCTTCAGGTAGGACACCAGCACCTGGTTGAATCTGAAGAAGGAACGTGGTGTTTCTGTGATCAGATGAATCTTCACTGACGTCGTCTCCTCTGCAGGATCTTTGGTTCAACATTTGCTTGTTGTTCTTAATCTTTAACAAACTGGAAGGTTTTAATCCTAATCTGAAATGTTTGTCTCTGAATCAAGCAGGAAGAAGTTAATCATGTTGCACCGATCAGTATCAGCGAGCGACCTTTCCAGTTTGGAGTTATTTAGAGTGTTTTTGATTGATTGTTTGTTTGTTTGTTTGTTTGTTTGTTTGTTTGTTTGTTTGTTTGTTGTTACCTGGTTCAAGTCAAGTTGTGATGAAATAAAAGGATCATTCAGCTGTTACAGAAAGTTTCCTCTGGTTACATAAACTGTGAATCTGCAACATGGAAACACCAGCAAAAACTAAGAACAGTGAAAAGCACCGTCAGCGGTTTTTGGGGGGGGGGAGGGAGGAGGAGGAGGAGAATGGAGGAGGAGGGTTAGAGATTATGCTGACTGTTAGTCTGGATTTTAATCTCTGTCATCCCCCCATCTCTTCTTTTCTCCCCCAGTGACAGCGTCATTCAGTTGATATGTGTTGCCAAGGGAACAGGCCTGGGGCTT
The DNA here is from genome assembly GCA_006937955.1 of Pachypanchax playfairii. Taxonomy (NCBI): domain Eukaryota; kingdom Metazoa; phylum Chordata; class Actinopteri; order Cyprinodontiformes; family Aplocheilidae; genus Pachypanchax; species Pachypanchax playfairii. Next base: position 1,055,277 of record SSNP01000016.1, on the reverse strand, counting down.
GTCATCAAGGGAGGAGCCAACCGAGCTGAAGGACCAATGGTGTTCATTCAGGAAATTGTGCCTGGAGGAGACTGTCAGAAGGTCAGCTCCTCCGAACATCAGGGTTCCACTGGAAACTAGAACCGGTTCTTTTTATTTTCTGTTTGTTCCTTTGAACAAAGAAACTTTTCATTTTGTTTAAAATGTAAAGTCAACATCCTGTTAAAGGAATGTTGGAGTATTTGTTTCCATCTGGACTCTAAACCTGCAGCTTCTGTCTGACTCTAAAACATCATCCTGCTCATATTTTAAATATTATATCATGTTTAATAAATATCCTGCAGATTCTAACAATAACAATAAATCAGCACCTTCAGAGTCTGTCCAATGAGCAACACCTCATGTTGTCCTGCTGTAGGAGAGTTTAGCATCCTGAAGTCGTCACAGGGGTCAGGTGTTCAACAGAACCTGATTGTTGGTCTTTCTGTTTCAGGACGGCAGGCTGCAGGTGGGGGATCAGCTGGTGTCCATCAACAAAGAGTCTTTGATTGGAGTGACATACGAGGAGGCCAGGAGCATCCTGACGCGCACCAAACTCAGGTCCAACACACCTGGAGCCTTTTCAGAAACAAACATCCTGACTAATAAACCAAAACAAACCAAAACTCATCCTCACCTTGTGTTGCAGACAGGACCCCACGGTGGAAATCGCCTTCATCAGAAGGAGATCATCATCCAGCTCCAGCAGCGGCTCACACAGCCCTGTCTGCCTGCAGGGGGGAGGAGGTGGACCCCAAACGAGGGCCCCTGGTCTGGGCACAGTGGCTCCACAGCTGACTATGGTCACCAAAATCACATCGAGCCGAAACCCAGCATGTGAGACTCTGCCACCCGTCAACGTGACCCAGGTGAGAAAGACACACAAAGATCTGAGCTGCTTTAAACCTCCTGATGCTTCAGCTCATGTTCTGCATTTTAAAATTACACATTATAAAGTTTATCTGATACCTCGTGTAGCTTTAAACAGGAGTCAGAGGATTGTAAAATCTCCACTGGACCTTTAGCATGTTCTAATGAAAACCTGGTGAAAGTTTATCAGAAATAAAGTTATCAACCAGCTCAAAAACAAAAAGTCTGAAATCATCTGGACTAAAGATTTACAATAGGCTTAAACTTTATCTGTAGAGAGTCAGGAGTCGTCATGTGGTCCTTCAGTCAGAACATGGGGAACATTTAGAGAGAAATAATCCCTCTTTGATCCATAAAACTAAAAGATTTCATTCTGTCAACTTAACAACAAAAACACCAGGAATTACATGAGAACACGCAGCTGGATTATGCTACCTCATAAAAGTCACTGTGTTTTTCAAAGTAAAAAAAAAAAAAAATCCAATGAACAGAAGCATCAGCTAAAGAGGCTTCACTGCAGCATCTGACTGACAGGGTTAACATGTTGTGTTAACATGTTGTATTAACATGTTGTGTTAACATGTTGTGTTAACATGTTGTGTTAACATGTTGTGTTAACATGTTGTATTAACATGTTGTGTTAACATGTTGTGTTAACATGTTGTGTTAACGTGTTGTGTTAACATGTTGTGTTAACGTGTTGTGTTAACATGTTGTATTAACATGTTGTGTTAACATGTTGTGTTAACGTGTTGTGTTAACCTGTTGTGTTAACATGTTGTGTTAACGTGTTGTGTTAACATGTTGTGTTAACATGTTGTGTTAACATGTTGTATTAACGTGTTGTGTTAACATGTTGTGTTAACATGTTGTGTTAACGTGTTGTGTTAACATGTTGTGTTAACGTGTTGTGTTAACATGTTGTGTTAACATGTTGTGTTAACATGTTGTGTTAACGTGTTGTGTTAACATGTTGTGTTAACGTGTTGTGTTAACGTGTTGTATTATTGTGTTGTGTTAACATGTTGTGTTAACATGTTGTATTAACATGTTGTGTTAACATGTTGTGTTAACATGTTGTGTTAACATGTTGTGTTAACATGTTGTGTTAACGTGTTGTGTTAACATGTTGTATTAACATGTTGTGTTAACGTGTTGTGTTAACATGTTGTATTAACATGTTGTGTTAACATGTTGTGTTAACATGTTGTATTAACATGTTGTGTTAACGTGTTGTGTTAACATGTTGTGTTAACGTGTTGTGTTAACGTGTTGTATTAACGTGTTGTATTATTGTGTTGTGTTAATGTTTTTGTTAACGTGCTGTGTTAACGTGTTGTGTTAACATGTTGTGTTAATGTTTGCAGGTTCGATTGTCTCCTGGTAGAACTGAACAGACATTCATCTCATCTCCACCGCAGAGTGATGGCAGCTCTGATACAAACCCTGGTGAGTTTTTGTTTCTTCTGATAAAGATTGAAACTAGTAAAACCAGATAATATTCACCTGGACATGGACACAAAACTTAGGTGGACATACATCACATGACCTTTCTGTGGTTTGTTCTGCAACAGGTTCAAGGCAGCATTATTTATTTCTTCCTTTGCTGTAGAAGAAAGATAACTCACAGTAAACTATATGGAATCAGCAACACTGTCCAAATCACTATCCTTAATATGAGCATCAGGTGTGCAGCAGCAGCTCAGGTGGTAACGCAGGTCGTCTGGTAACTGGGGGTCACTGATACAACTCACTGCTCCATCCAGAAAATATCAAAGATCACTTTGCCGTTGTGTCCTTGGGCAACACATTTCACCCATCCTGTCTGGTTGGTGGTGGTCAAAGGGTCCAGTGGCGCCTGGCAGCCTCGCCTCTGTCAGTGTGTCCCAGCTGTGGCTACAACATGTAGTTTATTATCATTAAACATGTGAGTGCGTGTGAAGAGGTGAATGACAGAATTGTAGTGTGAAGTGCTTTGGGAATCAGAGACTGATTTAAAAAAATGTAAGTACACACGATTTACCATCAGCCCATATTTTCCTCAATGATGCAACACATTTTCATCTAAAGTCAGATTAATTAGAAACCCAAACACCTTGTCATGAAGCTCTTTTTTGTGATATTTTAATTAGATTCTGTAGAAATAAATCCTTAAACTTTACAATTAAACTACAAAGAGTGACAATCCAAGAGAAACAGCATGGATATTAATTTAATACTGAAGTCTCAGAAAAGTCTAAAACATTTGTAGATTCAGTTGTTTAGCAGCTGAAAGCATCAAGGAGAAATTTATTTTATATCAAATGAATTTTTATTTTCATCTGGAGATTTTTTTGTGTTTCCTTTTGCATTTGTCCTCCAGGGAGAGAGACAGGGACATGTTGAGACATTTACAAAGAAAACTTAAAGTCCAGATTAGAAACAACAAGGATGTGTACAGGAACGAGCTGGAGAACAAGCTCCAGTAAAACAGTTTAAGAGATGTGTGGTCAGGGATGAAGATCACAGGCTTTAAGTAGAAGGAGAATCACTTAGATGGAAGTCTGGATAGATCCAATGATCTGAACCGGTTCTTACAGGTTCAGTTTAGAGACAAGTCCAACATCTTCCTCTCCTGCTGCAAGCCAAACAGACCTCCCACCATCCCTTCATCCACAGCTTACCTGTCACACCTCAACTGTTTCACCTTCTACCTCAGTCATGGAAGCTGTTTTTGGTGCTTTTCCATCATCTCCAACATCAGGAGAAGCTGGTGTCCCCATTGCCTCCACCTCCCACCTGTCTGTAGCTACCAGTCAGTTGAAGAAGCAGCTGGAGAGACTGAACAGGAACAAGGCAGCTGGTCCAGATTGTTTTGGTCCCAGAGCCTGAAAACCTTGTGCAGATCAGCTATATGGGATTCTGCACCATATTCTGCCTTGTTCCAGTACCAAAGACATCTCATCCATTGTCCACTAAGGACTACAGGCCTGTTGCCCTAACATCCCACATCATGAAAGACTTGGTCCACCTAAACTGGTGGACCTACATAAACAAACAAGCACGATTCAGGACCCACAACTGTTTTTTTTTTATCATTGTGGGGTTGGAGTAGAAGACTCCATCATACACCTGCTTCAACTAACCCACTGTCATCTGGACAAAGCAGGCAGCACTGTGATGATCATGTTCTTTGATTTCTCTAGTGTATTTAACACAATTCAGTCTGTTTTACTGTGTAAAAACCTCCAGAAGACACAGGTGGATGCCTCCACAATCACCTGGATTAAGGACTACCTCACAAACAGACTGAAGAGTTGTATGTCTGACTAGGTGATCAGCAGCATAGGAGCACCACAGGGGACTGTACTCTCACCATTACTTTTCACTCTGTACACTTCAGACTTTCAGTACAGGTCAGAGTCCTGTTATCTACAAAAATACTCAGACGACTCTGCAGTTGTTGGTTGGATCAGAGATGAACCCTCTAGAATTACTTTCTGAAGAAATGCTGAGTTACTGCAACATCTCATTTACCTTCAGGGTTCATGAAGAATGATTGAACTGAATAATTTACAGTGAATAAATCGGGATTGAGATTGTAGGAATTATTAATGAAACCATGTGCCTTCAAAGTAAAAGTGTAAAAACAGATGGGATGGAAAACACCTCGCTGATCTGTGCTGTAAAACCTGCCATTTATAAAGTGATGATGTGTTTAATGACAGCCTGAACGTGTGGTTGCAGACAGACACATGTCTGTGAACAGATGATCTAAACTGTCAAGTTTACAAGCAGAGTAAAGCAGATGGTGAGTGGTTGGCTTCTGTTGGCAGAGGAAGTGATGCAGGTGGGAGGTCTGTTCTCTGATTGGCTGCTGAGGTGTGAAGCTCGTCACATCTCTGTGTGCGAGGAATCCTGAGGTCTTCCTCCATATGTGAAATGATTACAGTCTTTCATGTTTTACACCAAATGTTAAGATAAAATGAGGCTCTATGAGGGAGCGAGGATGAAGAGGATTCTTCATCACAGTTTGACCAGTTTGAAGGAATCCAGTCAAAATGTTTCAGAACTGAACTGAGACTGAAGATCCAGGAACAAACCAATAAACACAATAATCACCTGATGATTTTAAAGCAGCTTGTTATTGGTTGTTTTCTTGTTTAGGATTCAGTGTGGGAGCAACACGACGTGACCAGCTGATTTAACATCCTGTTAAAACTCTCTGGGTCAAACCTTGTAATGTGTCTGAGGTTTTAACCATCAGTGACTGTAAAATGGATAAATGTTTGTGTTTCAGATCTGATGAGCAGTCAGCCTCCTCACAGGAAATGTTCCCTCAGTGCCAGCTGTCGGTTCAAACTGGACAGGCTCGAGCAGGTCAGTAGAAACCAACAATCCCCAACAATAACCAGACCAGGAGATCTTCTATCTCTGAGGAACATCATGAGGAGAACAAGGAACCTGTAAAACGAATGTTTCCTCACTAACGAGGTTTTCTGTCTTTAAATGAATCGAGATCAGCTGTTTTTGTTTCTCAGCTCAGAAACTAATAAACAAAAAACGTTGATGTGAACTGACCTCGGCATTAGTGCAGAACACGGGTTTAAACACTGAAACAGAGTTTAGAGCCTGTCTAATAGAACATGTTCCACATGTTCTGCAGCGACCCATCAGAACCTTCATTAGAGAGACAACCATAAATCAGTCTGGATTAGTGAGTCTGTTAGTCAGCTGTGTGTATCGATCTGTGTATGTGTGTGTGTGTGTGTGTGTTCGTGCCTGCGCATGCGTGCACGTGTGCATGAGTGCGTTTCCAGGCCCTAGATCTGATTGGTCTGAAGCCCACAGAGGCTCAGAGGCAGGTACTCAGATCCAGATTACGAGCAGATCCAACTGGAACGGTGGCCTTCACAGGTATGACAACCATACACATGCACGCACACATCCCCTCACACACATCCCCACACACACACACACACACACACACACACACACACACACACACACGCACATACACTCATACATACAATCTGTCACTTTGCAGTAGAATGTGTGTTGTTTTGGTGTTCAGTCCAGATGTTTGTTTAAAGGTTCTGACCCGATCAGCTGTAGTTGTAAACACAACATCAGTTTATTTATCTTATACACCAACAACCCTTAAAATAAATCAAACTAAGAATAAATGAAACACAGTAAAGTTCAGGTCCAGTCCACGTGATGAGTGTTTACTGCTTCAGAACAAAAAACCTTCTGAATCTTGTTCAGCTTGTGTGTGCACGTGTGCGTGCACGTGTGTGTATGTGTGTTTCCAGACTTTGAGAGCCTGATCCGGGAGCTGTTCAAACCTCAACTGGACGAGCTGTTCAGCACCCAGCCGGGCCCCGGGTTCTTGTCTGAAGACCTCTGCAGCCTGTTGGAGTCTCCCACCAACCTGCCGGTACCAACCGCACTAATATCCAAACAGGTTCAGCACCCACCTCCAGATCCACAACAACCTGGTTCTGACTCTAGTCTCAGGTCTGGATCCAGATCAGACAGGTTCTGAGACCTCCTGGTTCCTTTCAGGTTCTCTCTTCTGGTTCTGAGACCTCCTGGTTCCTCTCAGGTTCTCTCTTCTGGTTCTGAGTCCTCCTGGTTCCTCTCAGGTTCTCTTTAACTCCAAGAGGATTTTCTGTTTTTGAGGAGAATCACATGGACTCTGTAAAAGACTTTGAACCAGATCTGTGACTGGACACTCAGAGTCAGAACAAAGTGGATCTACAGAACCGAGTCAGTGATTTTCCTGTTAGTAAAGTGGAGCTGCAGCTCTGATCTGTCGATACAGACTCATTGATCTGTTGATAGAGGAGCTGTCCAATCAGCAGGAAGTAACGATCTTTACACCCCGGAGTCATAAAATCATCAATCAGTCACAACGAGCATGAACACGGGACGACTCGTTAGAACAGCTGATCAGTCTGTCGTGTTTTTATTGTTTCTAAACAAACAAACTTCTCAAAGTTCTGAGAAGCAACCTGGACCGATTATCTGAGGTGGATGTCTGTGTGTAACATGTAACACCTTTATTGTTACCTGTGTGGTTACTTTAGTCTTCACCTGTGGCTTTCTGTGCAGCCATCGTTGTCTGACTCTGAAGACCTGGAGGAGATGGAGCGTCTGAGGAAGGAACACATCGAGGCTCTGAAGGAGATCAAGAAGCTGCAGGTAACATCACCTTCACTTAACACCTCATTACAGAACGGATCACAGGTCTTACTTCCTGTGGATTCTGGTTCCTGTAGGAGCAGCTGCTGGAGTCTCAGAGAGCTCACCAGGAGCTGGAGGAGGAGCTCAGCAAAGTCAGACAGGTGAGTCTCACCTGCTGCACGGACATGCAAAGCCATGTTTCATCAAACATCAGCTTTTATCTCAAACCTGAAACATAAAAGACATGCAGACCTCCTCACATCTGGGTCACAAATCCAAAAAACTTGTCCTGAGAATGATCCGGTTTGGTAGAACCTCCCAGGTAGACTTCAGTCAGAGCTGTGGAGAGAAGTGATGTCATGTTTCTCTGATGTTCACCTGCTGAACCTGAAAGGGAGAAACCTGCTGATTCAGATGGTTCTGAGCTCATAGCGATCCAGATCCCGACCAGCGGAACCAACCTCAGATCAGAACCATCAGGTCTTTAACAGTAGAACAAAGCATCATGGGAGTTCTGCTGAGTTCAAATAAAACCAGCAGCAGTTTGTTACACAAACAACCGTAAAAAACTGCTGCAGGAAAATTTAGATTTTCATGTGTTTGATGGTGTTTCAGTAAATATAGATCAGCAGGTGGAACCTTCTGTGTGCACGCACATGCACATTCAGATCTCCTGAGTGTGCGTGCGAGAGTGCGTGCATGCATATGTGAGCATGATGCAGTCAGAGGTTAAAGTGAACCCACACAGCAGCAGCAGGCCTCCTGCAGTAGGAGTACGAGACCTTCGTTCACTCGTTTTCACTCTTTAAATAGTTCCTCTTGTGTTTGTTTGTTGTGATTCATCACTAAAGGGTCTCCGCTGCCTCTCAGCTTCTGTATTATTACATAAACTGATCAATATCTACATTTAGAAGCAGCTAACAGATGTTCTGAGACCGTGAAGGCAGAGCTGGACGTTTCCGATCAGAACGTAGAGCACAAACGAGGATTCACTGCAGAACCACAGAGAAATTCTGTTTTCAGTTTCAGTTTGATTCTGAAGGTTTTTTTTGAACCAAAGTCTCTTAATTCAGAACCTGATTGTGTTTCTGTGAAATAGAACCTGAATGAATAAAAGTTTTCAACAGGAAGTGAAACTCGATGTTTCAAGGGAATGTTCAGTTCAATATAACTGGATTTATGTTGAAGAAAGAACCCGTTCAGAATCACTCACAGGTCTGAACAGAACCACTCAGGAAGCTAACAGAAACCAGGTGGTGCTGCTTGGCTCCAGAACCTGCCCACGGTGTCCCAGCAGAACTTCAGTGTGTATGTTATGTGTTGTTATCCTTCATGACTCGATGGCAAACCAGCAACATCCAACATACAGAAAGCAGATCTCTCCACAGAGACGCAGACACACGCAGCACGTGTGTGTTACAGACTGGACCGGGCCGGAAGTGTTCCAGGTCACAGATGGACAGAACTTCCTCCCTGGTCATCTGTGTTTCCTCCTGCAGGAGGTGAGACGAAGCTGCCAAATGCATTTCCTCATTTCATTCACAGAAAATGATTACTGATGACTGAACACCTCCACCTGAGCTGCACACGTCCAGGTTCATCTAGATCATTTCAGAGAAACGTGGGCGGTCAGAAAATCCTCCAGGTCCTGGACGGAGGAGACCAGGTCCTGGATGGAGGAGACCAGGGAGTCCAGGTGCTGGATGGAGGGCAGAATTATGTTACTTCTTCTCTGACGATGAACCTGGATCACTGAAGGAAACACCTGGACAGATGGATCTTTAAATAAATCATTTCATGCATAAAGACATAAAAATTCAATTAATTTAACGTCTGAAAAAGAACAAGAGAGTCGCACTGTGTCAGAAAGGAGACCAGGATCCAGAAATACTAGATGAAAACCCGAGTCCATCCTCATAGTTTCTACAGGGATCAACGTGGAATGTCGGGTTTTTGTTTGGTTTTCTCAGTGATGCTGATTTTAAGAATCATTTCAAACATTCTGATGATCCACTGAAACATTTCTGAGTCCAGAACAAAGATTCTTGTCATGTGAACGCAACTCAAACCCAAGAAACCAGCATTCAGCACCTGGACAGGTTAATGAGCTAAGCAGACCCTGAACGCATCACTGAGGCCTGTTTCAACTTTACTGAGTAATCTGCTGTCCTGTAACCTGCTCTTCATCATCTCTATCATCCTCCTCATCCTCTCTATCCTCTTCATACTCCTCATCCTCTCCTCCCTCTTCATCATCTCTATCATCCTCTTCATCATCTCCATCCTCCTCATCCTCTCCTCCCTCTTCATCATCTCTATCATCCTCTCCATCCTCTTCATCATCTCCATCCTCCTCATCCTCTCCTCCCTCTTCATCATCTCCATCCTCCTCATCCTCTCTATCCTCTTCATACTCCTCATCCTCTTCATCATCTCCATCCTCCTCATCCTCTCTATCCTCTTCATACTCCTCATCCTCTTCATCATCTCCATCCTCCTCATCCTCTCCATCCTCTCCATACTCTCCATCCTCCTCATCCTCTCCCATCCTCCTCATCCTCTCCATCATCTCCATACTCCTCATCCTCTCCTCCCTCTTCATCATCTCCATCCTCCTCATCCTCTCCTCCCTCTTCATCATCTCTATCATCCTCCTCATCCTCTTCATCATCTCCATCCTCCTCATCCTCTCTACCTCTTCATACTCCTCATCCTCTCCTCCCTCTTCATCATCTCTATCATCCTCTTCATCATCTCCATCCTCCTCATCCTCTCCATCCTCCTCATCCTCTCCATCATCCTCTCCATCCTCTTCATCATCTCCATCCTCCTCATCCTCTCCTCCCTCTTCGTCATCTCTATCATCCTCCTCATCCTCTCTATCCTCTTCATACTCCTCATCCTCTTCATCATCTCCATCCTCCTCATCCTCTCTATCCTCTTCATACTCCTCATCCTCTTCATCATCTCCGTCCTCCTCATCCTCTCCATCCTCTTCATAATCTCCATCCTCCTTATCCTCTCCTCCCTCCTCATCCTCTCCATAATCTCCATCCTCCTTATCCTCTCCTCCCTCCTCATCCTCTCCATAATCTCCATCCTCCTTATCCTCTCCTCCCTCCTCATCCTCTCCATCATCTCCATCCTCCTCATCCTCTCCATCATCTCCATCCTCCTCATCCTCTCCATCATCTCCATCCTCCTCATCCTCTCCATCATCTCCATACTCCTCATCCTCTCCTCCCTCTTCATCATCTCTGTCCTCTTTGTTATTTTGATCCTCCTCATCCTTTTTATCCTCTCTGTACTCCTCATCCTGATCATCCTCCTCATCCTCTTTGTCTTCTTTATCCACTTCATCCTCCTCATCCTCCTCATCCTCTCTGCAGGAGGTAAACGTCGGAGCGGAGGAGAGCAGAGCTCTGAGGACTCGGGTCCAGCTGGCCGAGGAGGCCCAGAAACAGGCCAGGGGGATGGAGATGGACTACGAGGAGGTCATCCACCTGTTGGAGGCTGAAATCGCTGAGCTGAAGACTCAGAATCTGGACCGCCCAGCGCAGAAGAAGGTAACCTGTGACATCCAGTCAAAGAAATTCTAATGATTCTTTTTGTTGCACATTTGGAACTTCCTGTTTTCAGATTACTATATTCAGCTTATCCAAAAAATTTTTTGTAACTTTTAAATCTGATTATATTTTGCTTGATTTAAGTTTTTTTTTCAATCAAATCTGGATTAATCTGATTCAATATTTTACCAGGAGGAGACGGAGGAGCTGAAGAAGAGGGTGGCCGTCCTAGAGTGCCAACTAAGGAAAAGTGAATCAGCCAAAAGGAGTTTTGAGATGTCCACAGGAAAGCTGCTGGGGTTTGTGGAGGTGAGAAGTCTCTTTGTGAAGTGGTTCTGGTTCTGATTGGAGCCAGTAAAAACCGTCCAACTGATTTATCTTGAAACAAAAAAGGACTTGACAGGAAGTTAATTACAGCTGTTGTTACATAAACAACAAACAGCTGAATTATAGTTTGTTTTTTAAAGAGGAATTATAATTAAAATGTTTGTTTTTCTGATGGTTTCTGCAGAACGTTCAGGAGTTTCTGTTGGAAAGTCACGGACCCACAAAGAGTTACAGGTAGGAACGTGTGTTCCTCTGTGTGTGTGTGTGTGTGTGTGTGTGTGTGTGTGTGTGTGTGTGTGTGTGTGTGTGTGTGTGTGTGTGTGTGTGTCAGCGTGAGAGAGGGTTGATTGGCGTCCTGCTGTTCGTTAACAACACGGAAGCTCAACTAACGAGTTTGAATCCTCTGACAGAGATGTTGCCGTAGCAACCAGCAGTGCTCATGTTTGTTTTGTTACTTCTGTGGATTTCTGTGTGTGTGTGTGTGTGTGTGTGTGTGTGTGTGGGTTTGTATTTCTGACCTCCTGGGGACCCGTTTCCTGACTTTTACTATCTTTCTGGGGTCCGAGGGTTCTTGTGGGGACCGAAGCCTGGTCCCCATGAGGGGGACTCCCCTTTTTAGGGTTAGGGGTTAGGTTTATAGGTATGGTGTGAATAGAGTTTTAGTTAGTCTTAGGGTTAGTTATAGATCAGTAATGGTTAAGGTTAGTAAAAGGGTTTGGGTTAGGTATAAATCTAGTTACTAAAATCAATGGAAGTCAATGGACGGTCCCCATAAGGATACCAAAACACACTTGTGTGTGTGTGTGTGTGTGTGTGTGTGTGTGTGTGTGTGTGTGTGTGTGTGTGTGTGTGTGTGTGTGTGTGTGTGGGTTTGTATTTCTGACCTCCTGGGGACCCGTTTCCTGACTTTTACTATCTTTCTGGGGTCCGAGGGTTCTTGTGGGGACCGAAGCCTGGTCCCCATGGGGGGGACTCCCCTTTTTAGGGTTAGGGGTTAGGTTTATAGGTATGGTGTGAATAGAGTTTTAGTTAGTCTTAGGGTTAGTTATAGATCAGTAATGGTTAAGGTTAGTAAAAGGGTTTGGGTTAGGTATAAATCTAGTTACTAAAATCAATGGAAGTCAATGGACGGTCCCCATAAGGATAACAAAACACACTTGTGTGTGTGTGTGTGTGTGTGTGTGTGTGTGTGTGTGTGTGTGTGTGTGTGTGTGTGTGAGTGTGTGAGTGTGTGTTCACTAATGATGCTCTGGGGATGTTTGTGTTTACTTTCTATGTGAGGCCAATTATTCAGTGTAAGTTACTGTACTTGTGTGTGTGCACGTGAGTGCGCCCATGTGTATGTTCTAAAACATAAATACTTTTAAAAAATTAAAAAGCTACAGTTACCATAATTAGTCACCTGACTTATATTCAGGAGATATACAGTTAGAAGTACCTCAGTATCCCACAAGCAAATAGCAACCTGGAAGAGGAAACAGACCAATAATGAGTACGGCAAGTCATGAGGAGTCAGTTCAAACAGCTGCAGCCTGCCATCAGAGACCAGGCAGGAATAATAAGTTGACCAAAGGAAGAGATACAGACCATGAAAGCTCCTAATCATGTACAAGGGTTCCAGGATCCTGAGACTGTTCACTAGCTGTAAGGAAGGAGGCTGAGGACTGGTGATCATCAGAACCTCTGTCCAGGATGCAACATCTAAAATCCATAAATACATCATCAGCCATGGGGAGCAGAGGATGAGGTACTGGAGGGACCATCATGGGAGGACCAGCTCCTATGTGGGTTGGACCACCGAAGCATCACTGAAGTAGCTGATCTCAAGAAAACCTAGTGTGTTAGAAAGAGCTGGACTGAAGGACAGCAGAGTCTCATCATGGCAGCACAAGACCAGGACCTGAGCACCAGAGCTACAGAGAGCTCTGGACTGGAAACCCCCGAGGTCAACGTGGAAAACACCTCCAACGGTGTTAGAGACCGAGTTAAGATCCTGATGGACTTCCTGATACGGACTGACAGAATGGTGATGATGAACCAACTGGACACTGTGGTGGTGGACACACAGGACGAGTAGTTTTATAAAGTCTAAAGGTTTAATTGTTTTAATATCTATAGAAATATATAAACATATAAGGGACATATGATAAACATGTTTAGGTTGGACATGTGAGAAACAGATTATAATTGAGATATTTTGAACAATTCTAATGAATTTATTTCGATTTTTTAATATTTTACTTAAAATGTTAAAATGAAAGAAAAAAAGATATCAGAATATTTGTATTTATTGTTCCATAAAAAACATAAATATTTATAAAATAAATGACATAAATCTGAAAACAGCTACAGTGAGAACGCAGGTTTGATATTTGTTAAGGTTTGGGAAAGGTTAGTTTGAGGTTCTGCGAAGGTTCTGCTGATGGAACTCCAGAGGTGCTGGAACCCAGATGTGTGTAAGACAGTCATGTAATGATGTCTCCAGCAGAGAGCTCATTAGTCCGGGCTGCACACGCGCTCAGCGGTCCAGCTCGGCCCACTTCAGCTCAGGTAGGACAGCAGTAGGTTCCTGTTAATAGGCGCCTGCAGCGTTATGAAACATGTGACCGGCGGGGAGAGGTCACCGCCTCTATATCCAATTACTGTCTTTATTTATTTATATCATGAAACTCACAAAAATAAACGGGTTTGATCCAAAAGTCATTAGAACCAGATTCAAACTGACACAGTCAGTAAATCAGATTGTAAAACTGTTAATTCACTTTATAATTCCAGTCATTTCTTCTGTTCTTTACCCACAAACATTCAGTTAAAATTAAACTTCTTATAGAAATATATACACATATATATATCTATATATATATATATATATATATATATATATATATATATATATTCTTATATAAAACTTCTTTTTTATGTTCTGATTCTTTTTTGATTCTTATTATTTCTTCATATCTGATTTAACTGGATGTTTTCTTTAGTATTTGTTCTCATTTCTTTTGTTTCTGCGTTCGGTGTCTCATCCTGTTTGGATGTAACGTAACGCTGTCGTTCTTCTTCGTTGGTGTTCGATTCCCAGTTTATCTGTTCTGTCTGACAGCTTGTGTAAGCTGCACTCTGAATCCGGTCACTGGTTCATGTTATGAAGTCATCCATCTATAACACCTCCTGCCAGCTTCCTTTATGTCACTGCAGGTCAGTGGGACACCTTGGCTTTCATAACTGCTGGACCCCCCCCACCAACCTGTCCTGGTTTTATTTTCTTTCACCTGTTTGTAGGTCAGATGAAACGTCCAACTGATCCATCACATGATTAAAGGAGGAACCCAGGAAACATCAAATAAACCAGCTGTTCTCTTTAAAGACTTTTTGTTTTCTGATTTATATTAAATCATCAGAGAGAACAAGAAACCATCCTGATAACTGAGTGTTTCAGAACCAGTGCAGATAAACTGACTCGATGCTCGAGTGTGACAACGTCCCGCTGTTGGAAAGACCTCCAACAGACCTCCATCAGACACCTCAGACCTCCATCAGACCTCCATCAGACACCTGGGACCTCTACCAGACCTCCATCAGACACCTGGGACCTCCATCAGACACCTGGGACCTCCATCAGACACCTCAGACCTCCATCAGACCTCCATCAGACCTCCATCAGACACCTGGGACCTCTATCAGACCTCCATCAGACACCTGGGACCTCCATCAGACCTCCATCAGACACCTGGGACCTCCATCAGACACCTGGGACCTCCATCAGACACCTGGGACCTCCATCAGACCTCCATCAGACACCTCAGACCTCCATCAGACACCTCAGACCTCCATCAGACCTCCATCAGACACCTCAGACCTCCATCAGACACCTGGGACCTCCATCAGACACCTGGGACCTCCATCAGACACCTGGGACCTCCATCAGACCTCCATCAGACACCTCAGACCTCCATCAGACCTCCATCAGACACCTCAGACCTCCATCAGACCTCCATCAGACACCTGGGACCTCCATCAGACACCTGGGACCTCCATCAGACCCCTGGGACCTCCATCAGACCTCCATCAGACACCTGGGACCTCCATCAGACCCCCATCAGACACCTGGGACCTCCATCAGACCCCCATCAGACACCTCAGACCTCCATCAGACACCTCAGACCTCCATCAGACCTCCATCAGACACCTCAGACCTCCATCAGACACCTCAGACCTCCATCAGACCTCCATCAGACCTCCATCAGACACCTGGGACCTCTATCAGACCTCCATCAGACACCTGGGACCTCCATCAGACCTCCATCAGACACCTGGGACCTCCATCAGACCTCCATCAGACACCTCAGACCTCCATCAGACACCTCAGACCTCCATCAGACACCTCAGACCTCCATCAGACCTCCATCAGACACCTGGGACCTCCATCAGACCTCCATCAGACACCTGGGACCTCCATCAGACACCTCGGACCTCCATCAGACCTCCATCAGACACCTCGGACCTCCATCAGACACCTGGGACCTCCATCAGACACCTGGGACCTCCATCAGACACCTGGGACCTCCATCAGACACCTCAGACCTCCATCAGACACCTCAGACCTCCATCAGACCTCCATCAGACACCTGGGACCTCCATCAGACACCTGGGACCTCCATCAGACCTCCATCAGACACCTGGGACCTCCATCAGACACCTGGGACCTCCATCAGACACCTGGGACCTCCATCAGACACCTGGGACCTCCATCAGACACCTCAGACCTCCATCAGACCTCCATCAGACACCTGGGACCTCCATCAGACACCTGGGACCTCCATCAGACCTCCATCAGACACCTGGGACCTCCATCAGACACCTGGGACCTCCATCAGACACCTGGGACCTCCATCAGACCTCCATCAGACACCTCAGACCTCCATCAGACACCTCAGACCTCCATCAGACCTCCATCAGACACCTCAGACCTCCATCAGACACCTCGGACCTCCATCAGACACCTCAGACCTCCATCAGACCTCCATCAGACACCTCAGACCTCCATCAGACCTCCATCAGACACCTGGGACCTCCATCAGACCTCCATCAGACACCTGGGACCTCCATCAGACCTCCATCAGACACCTGGGACCTCCATCAGACACCTGGGACCTCCATCAGACCTCCATCAGACACCTCAGACCTCCATCAGACACCTCAGACCTCCATCAGACCTCCATCAGACACCTGGGACCTCTACCAGACCTCCATCAGACACCTGGGACCTCCATCAGACCTCCATCAGACACCTGGGACCTCCATCAGACACCTGGGACCTCCATCAGACCTCCATCAGCCACCTGGGACCTCCATCAGACACCTCAGACCTCCATCAGACCTCCATCAGACACCTCAGACCTCCATCAGACACCTCAGACCTCCATCAGACCTCCATCAGACACCTCAGACCTCCATCAGACCTCCATCAGACACCTGGGACCTCCATCAGACACCTGGGACCTCCATCAGACCTCCATCAGACACCTCAGACCTCCATCAGACACCTCAGACCTCCATCAGACCTCCATCAGACACCTCAGACCTCCATCAGACCCCCATCAGACACCTCAGACCTCCATCAGACACCTGGGACCTCCATCAGACACCTGGGACCTCCATCAGACCTCCATCAGACACCTCGGACCTCCACCAGACCTCCATCAGACACCTCAGACCTCCATCAGACCTCCATCAGACACCTCAGACCTCCATCAGACACCTC
>SSNP01000016.1:1008672-1030799 GCA_006937955.1 Pachypanchax playfairii | reverse complement strand
TCTCTTTATAATTCCCTCCCGATACTGAGACTCACCCTATAACCTGTTAAACTAGTTCTGGATCAGCAGTTCTAAGATGTTCTGAGGGTCTCTAACAGTTCATCTCTGGATTTTGGCAGATGTTTCTCTCAGTTTCTGTTCTGAAGATTTTCAGAGGAACATTTTGACCTCTGAATCCTTCAGACAGAAAAAGATGAACCAGAGTTGTGTTGACACATAAAGACCTGAACCCAGAACTGGACCGCTGGGGTCTGTATTACGTGCAGCTGGACACACAGACAGTAGATGTTTCTGTTTTTACAGTTGAATTGATGAGAAATATCAAAGAAAACACAGTTTGACAGGAAACAGGATTTCATGAAGCCCTTTAGACAGAAACTAACTTCACTGTTTTAATGTTTCTTTATTATTTTCATTTAACTAAAACATGAGATCAATGGGTAAAACTGCTGCAGTGTTGGTTCAGTCCTCTGACTTCACCCGTCCTCTGAAGCACCTTCACATAACAACCAGATCAATATAAAACCTCATCATAATAAGGTTCTGTAGGTTCCGCTCAGCGGGTTCTCACATCAACTTCCTGTAGCTTCAGTCTCAGTTTCCTGCTCAATGTTTAGCTCCGTGTCTTAGAGGCTGAACACTCGTCTTTGTGCTTTAGATTAGATAAATAAAAACTTTCATGGAACAGCGTGGGAGGAGGAATCCAGCACCAACACCAGGTTCTGTTCAAGTGGGTTCTGCCTGGACTCATGAGATGCTTCATCCAGACTGGAGTTTTCTGTTTGTTTCTGTTTGAAGAAACATCTTGATGCAGATTGTGAGTTCTTTGTGACCAGATGCTGCAGACAGTCCTGGTTTCTGTCTCAGCAGCTGGGCTGTGATCCATACGCTGAAATAAAATGTTTTTAAAGACTCAAACTAAAGTTTCAGGTGTTGGACAACCAGTCGTGTTTATGACTGAGACGTTGTTTAGTCTTTAATTCAGGACAATGTGGTTATGAGAATAAAACGTCTCTCACTCATCTTAAAACGCAGAAAACACTTGAAATATTTTGGAAAACTGATCAACAGATTTATAAAGAGATGCATGAAAACTGATTCCAGATCAGAACCAGCTCTTTGCCAAATCCAAATCTAAGCAGGGTCATTCAGGTTCCAGGTGGATGGTGAGAACTGGACCACAGGAATGTTTACAGTCAGGATCCATCAGATCCAGAACCCAAAGCGGATCCTTTTGCTGATGAGCTGCAGAAACATTTAAACACAAACTAGAAACAAGAACCAAAGGAAAACATCCTCAGTTTAGCTTTTCAGAATAATGTTTGTTTTTTTTTAATACAGTTTTTACACAGAAGTCTGGTTGGAACCTCGAACCCAAACAACCCATCTGAAAATTACATTTCATGTTTTTCTATTATTGGATTTAGTGGGAAATAACTTTGTTCCAAACTGGATCAGCTGCAGAACCTGCTGCATGGAGTTTATTTATTTATTTATTTAACCTTTATTTCACCAGGAAAGTCCCATTGAGGTTAAAAACCTCTTTCTCAAGGGAGTCCTGGCCAAGAGGCAGCAAAAGTTACAGGCAATTTACATATTACCAATTATACAAAACAAATAATTAAAAACAATTACAACTAAAAGAGGACATCTCAAAATCTCTCACTCTGGACTTAAAACCGTTTAAAGAAATAAGTTGCGATAGTTTCCAGTCTCTCTGCAAAGAGTTCCAAGTAAGTTTATAAACTAGTGACTCACACTGAACAGCTTCTAATGTTTTAGAAACTGGATCAGTGATGCTGAACGGCTGGAAAACTCCAGCAGATAATCAGAGCCATCAGGTAGTTCCGGGTTTATGAGAGCAGATGGTTTCCAGTAAACACAGACGTCATTGTTAAAGGTGGAGTCTGCAGAGAGAGAAGCATTGTATCAGTAAATATCCAGATCCCACTTGTGTTTATTCAATGTAACACGAGACAGTAACATTACAGGATCAAAGTAATTCCAGTAAATACACTGGACCAGGATCATTTTCAGATAATAAAGCTGAAGCTGAACTGGTCGTGCACACAGACGGTGAACTGGAACTGTCAGAGTGAATCCAGCTGTTTTACAGCTGTTTTCAGAAAATAGTCTGTTTTGAAAAGTCTTCAATGAAAATAAATGGAGGAACTTTATTATTCTTGGATTTGACAGATTTTCATTTATTTAAATGTGTAATTAGTTTCTGCTAACGGCTCAGTGCATCAGCTCCCAGATTTAAACTGATTCCAGATCTGTCTGATGTTTGGAACCAGTCTGATGTCTCATTGTGTTGGGTTTGGGTCCTGAAGGTTGTCTGAATGAGGTTTTATTCACCTGAACTTTCTTCAGTCAGCGGGACGACGTGGGCGTCGTTATGTAATCACCTGCCGTTGTCTCGGTCTCAGAAGCGTCCTTCATCACTCACAGATAATCAGGAGAGACGAGGTAACTGAGCACGACTCAGACAGAAAGTAGGTCAGGTTTTATAGTTCACATTCAAACACTGACACATTTTTATTATTGACAGTCACACAGTTACACATTCAGTCAGACGCTGAAAAGAATTGGATTCGATCTCAGTGAAACCACAACATGACTTCAGAACATGATGAGACCCTGATGTCCACAGAAGACAGACCTTCACAGCGTCCAGCAGAGTGAGGATGAGGATGATGATGCGACAGACACTCCGAAATACAATCTGCTGGTGGATGAAGCTTAAAGTACAAAAAAAATGTTCGCCCACATCGAGCTTCGACTGTGTGAAGACCTGCGAGAACATCTTCATCGTTTTGTGTCAGAAACTGCAGAGTCCACAGTCAGAACATCCTCTCGGGTTCTTTTCAGAACCTTAAAATCTTTTATGGAAAACAACAAACACTATAGCATCAAACACAATGTCAAACCCATATCTTCTACAAGTTGACTCTTTAATGTGTTCCAGTCTAACGTCCAACTCAAGCTGATCCATGACTTTAGGTCCATCTTCATCATGTCAGTTACAGCATCATCATCCTCATCCTCAGCAGATCTCAGCTGGTTTTAAACATCTGATGAGTCTGAGCCCGTCTGGGGTCTGATTACGTTCATCACATCTTGTTGCTTGGAAACACGTGGAGCTTTGAAATCTTAAATCTTGTGGCTGCTGAAGAGGCGGGTCTGATTCTTCAGATCATTTCAGGACATCCTGTGATTTTATTTTCTAAAAACTAAATCAGCGTGAAGGTTTCAGTCCTGGAATCTTCTCTTTCTGTCTCAGTTTGTTCTCAGCAGGAGCTTCTCATTAACAACACGTTCCACAATCAGTTGAAATAATAACATTCAGATGCACCCACAGACGGCGAGACGGAAACCGTTACCATAGCAACCAGACATCCATATACAGCAGCGTCCTCGATGCTGTGAACAGAGAACATTTCAGGTGTTTCAGCAGCAGCTGCTTCTCATTACTACTGACTCATCGCTCAGAATGAACATCTTCCATCAGCGTCTGCAGTCACAAATCCACAAAAGACTCTGATCATCAATTATGTAGAAGAAAAGACTAAAACGTTCCTTCATCTTCTGTCCCTCAGTTCTTCCTTACGGCTGGGAGGAGGCCTTCACCACAGATGGAGTTAAATATTATGTCAAGTAAGAATCTGTTTGATCTCTTATGGCTTTTGTTAAAAATATCAAAACTTGAAGAAGTTAGAATTAGATCTGAAAGATCAGAGAATAAATCTTCACCAAGAGGATTAGATTATTGATCAGACGTTCTCCGTCAGGTTTCACCTCTCAGATTGGGTGAGATTAACAGCTGAGATTAAAGATGAAACATTCCCTGTGCTTCCTTGTAGTTTAACTCCAGATGTGATCCAGCTGTTCCCAGAAATACAGGCTGGAGTTTGAGACACTGAATCAAAAAACAAAGAACACAGAGAACCATGAGTAAATCAGTCTGAAACAGGAACTTCTGTTAGAACCATGTTCCATGTTCTCAGTAACAGTAATCCACCAAAAAAAATCTATTAAATGTTCATTTCATCTGATGTTTGACTCATAACTTCACAAAAATCATCACATTATGATTTACAGATGAAGCAGGATTACGTCTCATGTTCCACCTGACAGGACTTTATAAAGTTAAAAAGATTTTATCCTCTGTTTATTGTTGATATGGAGCAGTCATGTGACCCAGGTGACCTCATGGAGCCTCACAGAGTCAAGCACCATCACCTCTGAGTCTACACCACCAGCAGAACCCTCGCAGCCCGAAGAGGAGAAGGAAAGAGACGTGACAGAACAAAAACCAAATCCATCCATCGAGACTGAGATGTAGGAGGTGAAGAACCATCCTACAGCTTCATGTTCTCCTCCATCACCACCAACCTACAGCTTCATGTTCTCCTCCATCCTACAGCTTCATGTTCTCCTCCATCACCTCCATCCTACAGCTTCATGTTCTCCTCCATCACCTCCATCCTACAGCTTCATGTTCTCCTCCATCACCTCCATCCTACAGCTTCATGTTCTCCTCCATCCTACAGCTTCATGTTCTCCTCCATCACCTCCATCCTACAGCTTCATGTTCTCCTCCATCCTACAGCTTCATGTTCTCCTCCATCACCTCCATCCTACAGCTTCATGTTCTCCTCCATCACCTCCATCCTACAGCTTCATGTTCTCCTCCATCACCTCCATCCTAAAGCTTCATGTTCTCCTCCATCACCTCCATCCTACAGCTTCATGTTCTCCTCCATCACCTCCATCCTACAGCTTCATGTTCTCCTCCGTCACCTCCATCCTAAAGCTTCATGTTCTCCTCCATCACCTCCATCCTGCAGCTTCATGTTCTCCTCCATCACCTCCATCCTACAGCTTCATGTTCTCCTCCATCACCTCCATCCTACAGCTTCATGTTCTCCTCCATCACCTCCATCCTGCAGCTTCATGTTCTCCTCCATCACCTCCATCCTAAAGCTTCATGTTCTCCTCCATCACCTCCATCCTACAGCTTCATGTTCTCCTCCATCCTACAGCTTCATGTTCTCCTCCATCACCTCCATCCTACAGCTTCATGTTCTCCTCCATCCTACAGCTTCATGTTCTCCTCCATCACCTCCATCCTAAAGCTTCATGTTCTCCTCCATCACCTCCATCCTACAGCTTCATGTTCTCCTCCATCACCTCCATCCTACAGCTTCATGTTCTCCTCTATCACCTCCATCCTACAGCTTCATGTTCTCCTCCATCACCTCCATCCTAAAGCTTCATGTTCTCCTCCATCACCTCCATCCTACAGCTTCATCTTCTCCTCCATCCTACAGCTTCATGTTCTCCTCCATCACCTCCATCCTAAAGCTTCATGTTCTCCTCCATCACCTCCATCCTACAGCTTCATGTTCTCCTCCATCACCTCCATCCTACAGCTTCATGTTCTCCTCCATCACCTCCATCCTACAGCTTCATGTTCTCCTCCATCACCTCCATCCTACAGCTTCATGTTCACCGCCAACACCTCCATCCTCGACCTTCCTTTTCACATCCATCACCTCCATCCTNCCAAGAGGCAGCAAAAGTTACAGGCAATTTACATATTACCAATTATACAAAACAAATAATTAAAAACAATTACAACTAAAAGAGGACATCTCAAAATCTCTCACTCTGGACTTAAAACCGTTTAAAGAAATAAGTTGCGATAGTTTCCAGTCTCTCTGCAAAGAGTTCCAAGTAAGTTTATAAACTAGTGACTCACACTGAACAGCTTCTAATGTTTTAGAAACTGGATCAGTGATGCTGAACGGCTGGAAAACTCCAGCAGATAATCAGAGCCATCAGGTAGTTCCGGGTTTATGAGAGCAGATGGTTTCCAGTAAACACAGACGTCATTGTTAAAGGTGGAGTCTGCAGAGAGAGAAGCATTGTTTCAGTAAATATCCAGATCCCACTTGTGTTTATTCAATGTAACACGAGACAGTAACATTACAGGATCAAAGTAATTCCAGTAAATACACTGGACCAGGATCATTTTCAGATAATAAAGCTGAAGCTGAACTGGTCGTGCACACAGACGGTGAACTGGAACTGTCAGAGTGAATCCAGCTGTTTTACAGCTGTTTTCAGAAAATAGTCTGTTTTGAAAAGTCTTCAATGAAAATAAATGGAGGAACTTTATTATTCTTGGATTTGACAGATTTTCATTTATTTAAATGTGTAATTAGTTTCTGCTAACGGCTCAGTGCATCAGCTCCCAGATTTAAACTGATTCCAGATCTGTCTGATGTTTGGAACCAGTCTGATGTCTCATTGTGTTGGGTTTGGGTCCTGAAGGTTGTCTGAATGAGGTTTTATTCACCTGAACTTTCTTCAGTCAGCGGGACGACGTGGGCGTCGTTATGTAATCACCTGCCGTTGTCTCGGTCTCAGAAGCGTCCTTCATCACTCACAGATAATCAGGAGAGACGAGGTAACTGAGCACGACTCAGACAGAAAGTAGGTCAGGTTTTATAGTTCACATTCAAACACTGACACATTTTTATTATTGACAGTCACACAGTTACACATTCAGTCAGACGCTGAAAAGAATTGGATTCGATCTCAGTGAAACCACAACATGACTTCAGAACATGATGAGACCCTGATGTCCACAGAAGACAGACCTTCACAGCGTCCAGCAGAGTGAGGATGAGGATGATGATGCGACAGACACTCCGAAATACAATCTGCTGGTGGATGAAGCTTAAAGTACAAAAAAAATGTTCGCCCACATCGAGCTTCGACTGTGTGAAGACCTGCGAGAACATCTTCATCGTTTTGTGTCAGAAACTGCAGAGTCCACAGTCAGAACATCCTCTCGGGTTCTTTTCAGAACCTTAAAATCTTTTATGGAAAACAACAAACACTATAGCATCAAACACAATGTCAAACCCATATCTTCTACAAGTTGACTCTTTAATGTGTTCCAGTCTGACGTCCAACTCAAGCTGATCCATGACTTTAGGTCCATCTTCATCATGTCAGTTACAGCATCATCATCCTCATCCTCAGCAGATCTCAGCTGGTTTTAAACATCTGATGAGTCTGAGCCCGTCTGGGGTCTGATTACGTTCATCACATCTCGTTGCTTGGAAACACGTGGAGCTTTGAAATCTTAAATCTTGTGGCTGCTGAAGAGGCGGGTCTGATTCTTCAGATCATTTCAGGACATCCTGTGATTTTATTTTCTAAAATACTAAATCAGCGTGAAGGTTTCAGTCCTGGAATCTTCTCTTTCTGTCTCAGTTTGTTCTCAGCAGGAGCTTCTCATCACCAACACGTTCCACAATCAGTTGAAATAATAACATTCAGATGCACCCACAGACTGCGAGACGGAAACCGTTACCATAGCAACCAGACATCCATATACAGCAGCGTCCTCGATGCTGTGAACAGAGAACATTTCAGGTGTTTCAGCAGCAGCTGCTTCTCATTACCACTGACTCATCGCTCAGAATGAACATCTTCCATCAGTGTCTGCAGTCACAAATCCACAAAAGACTCTGATCATCAAGGAGCTGCTGTCAGTTAATGTTTTTAGATGTTTTATGTTCCTCCAGCTGTTTTTAAATTGTTCCAGGTATTTTTCTAACCTTGTGTGGCCGTTTCATTTTACTGCTCATCACCTCAGAGATCTCCTTCATCACTCAAACCGACTGTAAACTCAACAAACCTGCTGAAGAACTTTCAGAACTAAAGGTCAGTTCTGAAGGAACCTCAAAATGAAAACCTCTAAACATCAGATCAGGTCATCAGCTGATACCTGTAGGTCAGCTGACCTTTAACTGGATCAGCTGTCAGCTGTAGGTCGTCTTCTCAAAGGTCTGGTCTGGTTCCTCTCGGGGCCTGAAACTTGTCAAAGTAAGAAATTGGAAGCTCAAAGTGATAAAAGCTGAATTTATGTAGAAGAAAAGACTAAAACGTTCCTTCATCTTCTGTCCCTCAGTTCTTCCTTACGGCTGGGAGGAGGCCTTCACCACAGATGGAGTTAAATATTATGTCAAGTAAGAATCTGTTTGATCTCTTATGGCTTTTGTTAAAAATATCAAAACTTGAAGAAGTTAGAATTAGATCTGAAAGATCAGAGAATAAATCTTCACCAAGAGGATTAGATTATTGATCAGACGTTCTCCGTCAGGTTTCACCTCTCAGATTGGGTGAGATTAACAGCTGAGATTAAAGATGAAACATTCCCTGTGCTTTCTTGTAGTTTAACTCCAGATGTGATCCAGCTGTTCCCAGAAATACAGGCTGGAGTTTGAGACACTGAATCAAAAAACAAAGAACACAGAGAACCATGAGTAAATCAGTCTGAAACAGGAACTTCTGTTAGAACCATGTTCCATGTTCTCAGTAACAGTAATCCACCAAAAAAAATCTATTAAATGTTCATTTCATCTGATGTTTGACTCATAACTTCACAAAAATCCTCACATTATGATTTACAGATGAAGCAGGATTACGTCTCATGTTCCACCTGACAGCACTTTATAAAGTTAAAAAGATTTTATCCTCTGTTTATTGTTGATATGGAGCAGTCATGTGACCCAGGTGACCTCATGGAGCCTCACAGAGTCAAGCACCATCACCTCTGAGTCTACACCACCAGCAGAACCCTCGCAGCCCGAAGAGGAGAAGGAAAGAGACGTGACAGAACAAAAACCAAATCCATCCATCGAGACTGAGATGTAGGAGGTGAAGAACCATCCTACAGCTTCATGTTCTCCTCCATCACCACCAACCTACAGCTTCATGTTCTCCTCCATCCTACAGCTTCATGTTCTCCTCCATCACCTCCATCCTACAGCTTCATGTTCTCCTCCATCACCTCCATCCTACAGCTTCATGTTCTCCTCCATCACCTCCATCCTACAGCTTCATGTTCTCCTCCATCCTACAGCTTCATGTTCTCCTCCATCACCTCCATCCTACAGCTTCATGTTCTCCTCCATCACCTCCATCCTACAGCTTCATGTTCTCCTCCATCACCTCCATCCTACAGCTTCATGTTCTCCTCCATCCTACAGCTTCATGTTCTCCTCCATCACCTCCATCCTACAGCTTCATGTTCTCCTCCACCACCTCCATCCTACAGCTTCATGTTCTCCTCCATCACCTCCATCCTACAGCTTCATGTTCTCCTCCATCCTACAGCTTCATGTTCTCCTCCATCACCTCCATCCTACAGCTTCATGTTCTCCTCCATCACCTCCATCCTAAAGCTTCATGTTCTCCTCCATCACCTCCATCCTAAAGCTTCATGTTCTCCTCCATCACCTCCATCCTACAGCTTCATGTTCTCCTCCATCCTACAGCTTCATGTTCTCCTCCATCACCTCCATCCTACAGCTTCATGTTCTCCTCCATCACCTCCATCCTAAAGCTTCATGTTCTCCTCCATCACCTCCATCCTACAGCTTCATGTTCTCCTCCATCACCTCCATCCTACAGCTTCATGTTCTCCTCCATCACCTCCATCCTAAAGCTTCATGTTCTCCTCCATCACCTCCATCCTACAGCTTCATGTTCTCCTCCATCACCTCCATCCTAAAGCTTCATGTTCTCCTCCATCACCTCCATCCTACAGCTTCATGTTCTCCTCCATCACCTCCATCCTGCAGCTTCATGTTCTCCTCCATCACCTCCATCCTGCAGCTTCATGTTCTCCTCCATCACCTCCATCCTACAGCTTCATGTTCTCCTCCATCACCTCCATCCTACAGCTTCATGTTCTCCTCCATCACCTCCATCCTACAGCTTCATGTTCTCCTCCATCACCTCCATCCTACAGCTTCATGTTCTCCTCCATCACCTCCATCCTACAGCTTCATGTTCTCCTCCATCCTACAGCTTCATGTTCTCCTCCATCACCTCCATCCTACAGCTTCATGTTCTCCTCCATCACCTCCATCCTACAGCTTCATGTTCTCCTCCATCACCTCCATCCTCCAGCTTCATGTTCTCCTCCATCCTGCAGCTTCATGTTCTCCTCCATCACCTCCATCCTACAGCTTCATGTTCTCCTCCATCACCTCCATCCTACAGCTTCATGTTCTCCTCCATCCTGCAGCTTCATGTTCTCCTCCATCACCTCCATCCTACAGCTTCATGTTCTCCTCCATCCTGCAGCTTCATGTTCTCCTCCATCCTACAGCTTCATGTTCTCCTCCATCACCTCCATCCTACAGCTTCATGTTCTCCTCCATCACCTCCATCCTACAGCTTCATGTTCTCCTCCATCACCTCCATCCTAAAGCTTCATGTTCTCCTCCATCCTGCAGCTTCATGTTCTCCTCCATCACCTCCATCCTACAGCTTCATGTTCTCCTCCATCCTGCAGCTTCATGTTCTCCTCCATCACCTCCATCCTACAGCTTCATGTTCTCCTCCATCACCTCCATCCTACAGCTTCATGTTCTCCTCTATCACCTCCATCCTAAAGCTTCATGTTCTCCTCCATCACCTCCATCCTGCAGCTTCATGTTCTCCTCCATCACCTCCATCCTGCAGCTTCATGTTCTCCTCCATCACCTCCATCCTAAAGCTTAATGTTCTCCTCCATCACCTCCATCCTAAAGCTTCGTGTTCTCCTCCATCACCTCCATCCTAAAGCTTCATGTTCTCCTCCATCACCTCCATCCTACAGCTTCATGTTCTCCTCCATCACCTCCATCCTAAAGCTTCATGTTCTCCTCCATCACCTCCATCCTACAGCTTCATGTTCTCCTCCATCCTACAGCTTCATGTTCTCCTCCATCACCTCCATCCTACAGCTTCATGTTCTCCTCCATCACCTCCATCCTACAGCTTCATGTTCTCCTCCATCACCTCCATCCTACAGCTTCATGTTCTCCTCCATCACCTCCATCCTACAGCTTCATGTTCTCCTCCATCACCTCCATCCTACAGCTTCATGTTCTCCTTCATCACCTCCATCCTACAGCTTCATGTTCTCCTCCATCCTTTGTTTCGAATAAAATAAAAACTATGAAATGATTGCTGTTTTAGCCCTGAGTTTTGTCTGCAGGTGATTCTGTTTTTTCGTGGCTGCTATTTCAAAGGAACAGATTATTCATGATATACATGTTTGTTTTTTGTAAATCTTGTATTTTCTTTTTGTTTTTTGCATTTCTACAGAGATTGTTTGGGAGTTTGAAGTCCTCTTTATTTCTAATTCATCTTCAGAGAAAAAGGCACAAAGGATGAAGGTCTTTCAGGGTTCTGCTGTGTTCTGGTTTCTCCCTCTCTACTTCAGCCCATCTGGACTGGATCAGTTCTTTTCAGAAAGCTGCTGTTCAACTTTGTCTCATTCCTTCCTTTCTTCCTCAGAGCAGATGATACATTTTTCCCTCCAAACAGGAAGGAGAAGGTTATTCTGAGACAATGTTCCTTCTTGTTCTTCAGGGTCACACCAGAAGTTTGAATCATGTTCTTTTCTTCTCAGCTTGATTTTCTACTTCTGTCCTTTCATTCCTGCATTTCAGGCTGAAATATTTTCTGTAAACACTGTTGGTAATGAGAATATGTAAAAGCTGATAACGAGGTAAAATAATTTATCACAGTAACAAATGATTCTCATCTTGATTTGATCTAAAATCCGTCTCCACATCACAAAGATTTAGATTCTTTTCCATGTTGAAGACTTTCAGCTGCACAATGTTGGAATTTTTCTTGTAACAACTGAACAAAAAATAAAAGGTTTAATTTTCTTGGAGAAGAAGAAAACTCTGTGGTTACTTCCTGATTTTGTTTTGTGGGTGAGTTCGAGGATCTTCCTGAAACAGGAAGTCAGTGAAGCTTCTAAGGCAGCGTAATAAAACTGCAGAGATTTTGTTTGAACTGTGAGACTGAAACATGTTCTGATTGGACTAAAACATGTTACATCACACAGACGGATCAATGAAGAGAACATCCTTATTTCCTGTTTCTGTTTATATTTCATTCATCAAAATAAAAGTCTCTGATAATCAGTTTATTCCAGTGTTTAGGTTTGTGTCAACAGGTCAGTGTGAAGTCATTCATTACGTGTGTTTTATGGCCTCGGGACCGAAGTGTGTCGGTGTGAATCGGTGTATTTTTAGTGTGTGAGGGCTGGAAGTAAACGGGCCGAGCCAATATTCCTCCTGCCTCCAGCTCCAAGTATGGATTTTCCCTCATGTTCACAAGTGCAGTTATAAATATTTGACATAAAGAGCTGAACACAAACCTGCAACATCACATGGTGGAAACACAAACAGGTTTCAGTTACCAGAACCAGAACCAAAGTTCTACTGGATTCATGTCAGCAGCAGCTCCACAGATCAACAAACAGTTTGTTCCCAGATAATTTCTGTTTGTTTAACCGTGTGTGTGAACAACTACAACCAAATCAGCTGTCAAGTTACGCAACACTGTTTTCCTCGACTCAACCTGGAGAGTCCAAAGGTCACGGCTGTTAGAGCGGTTTGAACATACGACTGATACTCAGCGATGAAGAGGATAACAGGTCTGATCAGGTCTGATGAACCGTGGAACTCCGTCATGTTGAGTCTTAAGACGCAGCAGAAGTTCAGCACTCTGATCTGATTCAGGTCAGCTTTAGTTGTGTAACTCAAAATGTCAAACATTCTGGAGTCTCAGTGAAATTACATGATTATGTTGTTGTTTACGGTGTTCTATTAAAAAGTGACCCACAAACAGGAGCAGCTGTGTAACTGAGCTCCTCAGCATGACTCAGACTGCACACAAACCAGAAAAACCATTTTCCTCCTCAGAAAACCGAACCAGTGATTTACCTTCCAGAGACTGTAAATGATGTTTCATAAAACTGCAGGATGTTTATTAAAACTCGAGTCTTAGCTTTTAGTTTTATCTTCATCACCATGATGAATTTAAAGATGAAAAACAGTTTCAGGAGTCTGGTTGGGTCTTTTCCTCCTCTGCAGGTGAGTTTGGAGGCAGGTCTGCTGCTCCCGCCCAGGGGCGGGGCTCTGTGTCTGCCACTGAGTCACACCTGTAATCATTCACCTGGTCAGAAATGTTTGGTACTGCTTCATGGAAACATCTCCCATTAATCAACATATTAAACCTGAGCAGGTAAAATGTTTTAGCAGGAATCAGATTCTAATCAAGTCTGATGTTCAGCTGATGAGACACTATAACAGCTGT
Organism: Pachypanchax playfairii; assembly: GCA_006937955.1. Taxonomy (NCBI): domain Eukaryota; kingdom Metazoa; phylum Chordata; class Actinopteri; order Cyprinodontiformes; family Aplocheilidae; genus Pachypanchax; species Pachypanchax playfairii. The sequence continues at coordinate 1,017,608 of SSNP01000016.1, read as the reverse complement.
TTGGAGGTTAAGTTTATATATATATTGTGAGATATTTAAACATCTCTGATCTGAACTTATTTTATCTTGAACATTGAGTCTGAACTGAGTGTAAAACACTTCCTGTCTCCATCACTGGGTTTGAACCAAACTGTTTAAATTTAAATCAGGGAATTAAAGTGATGGATGTGTGTGAGCTGCTGATTATTGATGGAGCAGCTGATTCTTCTCTTTGCAGGAGTTTAGCTGCAGCGAGCATGTTAAAGGGATGAGTCAGAGCTGGGTTTGGCCCAGTCACCGCTGCCCTACTTTCCTCTCACAAAGGTCGTCACAACATCGCACGGCTTTAGCAACTGCTGTTGCTAAGGAGTTTTTAATGAGAGGTTGACAGGTCTTTGTTAGAGACTCGGTTCTTTGCTTGACACACTGCTCAGAGTCATCGGATCCGCTACGGTCTGAACACAGGAAGCAGCTTTAATTTGGGTTAAATATAATAATATTCCTGTTTGTCCTGATGAAGAAAACTAAAACATCTGGAAACAGCAGATAAAAACACACACTAACTTTTAGTTTATACAAATTATAAATGATGCAAAATCTAAAATCCAGAGTAGAAAAAAACTTCTCAGACAAGAAACAACAAACTCGAGTCTGATAAGGATCCTGTCATAAACAGAAGAACCCAGATTGAAATGAATTCAGACTTTAATAAAACAGAAGTATAATAATCAGATCAGGTGTTTGCCGAGGTATAAAAAACTAGTCTGAGTTCAGGACTCTCAGCACGGGCAGCTGGAATCCATTTAATCACATGATTAAACAATTTATTAGGTTTAATGTCAAAGTTTCAAAATACTTCAGTGGCTGTTTTAGAGGTTTTATATTTAATGAGTAAAGCAACAGTTTGTTGATTCTGAGATTCTGGAGCCGTGCTGCAGTTACAGCAGATACTCTGCAGTGAGTTCTGTTCAGCTTCAAGTGGTGATGAATACTCCTGAAAAGGATTTACTTGTAATTATGTTCCATCATTTGTTTGATAACCTTAAAAATAATTTTGACTTCTCTGAATTTGAGCTGTTAAATGTTGGAAAAATGCCAAACAACAACAAAAACACTGAAATAGTTCCATTTTGTATTTTTATGGATGAAATATCTTGTTCTTGTTGCAGTACAGTTCAGTCCATGTTTGAAGATTTGGGAGGATTTTAAAGGTCTTAACCAAAGAAAACGCTGAAGTAAAACAACAAAAGCATTAAAACTCAATATAATGAAGGTTTTACAAACCACAAGCTTTGGGTTAATAAATCTGTATTTAGTGTCAGATAATCTAATCTGGCTTGGAACTCGTTATGTAAAGTAATTTTTGAACTAGAGTTGATTAAAAATGTTTCCAGTGGAAGAAATTCAGTGGAAACCCTTTTTAGCCCAATGCTAAATCAGAAGCTAACATATCAGCTGTCAATCAGCTGTCAGTCAGCTGTCAGTCAGCTGTCAGTCAGCTGTCAATAGGGGAGTGATCAAACTGGAAGTGAGGTCATGGGAGGAGTGGTTTCTGTCTGTCAGACGGACAGAGTGATTAGTGAGTAACAGAACTTCACTCTGATGCAGAGTTGTATGTGAGAGTGTGAACCTGCTACTGTAAGCAGTATGTGTCACGTGCACGTGACAGCAAACTTCTGCATGTGTGAATACCTGCACTCACTGTTTTGTTTCACTCAGTATTGACATTAATCATTAATTAAATCCTATACAGTGTGACTGGGCTGCGGGGGAGGAGGGAGGGGGGGTGAGGACAGGGACAAGCAGGAGCAGGTGCCCTCTGATTGGATGAAAGTAGGTCAGTCCCGCCCACTTGTAGGACCAGCGTTCCTCTGTATGGAGTCAGAGTGTGTGAGGATTCAAGGCGAGCGACAAACATGAAAAATAAAAACAAGTTTTCTAAAACAGAAAAAGTTTCAGCTCGATGGTGAAAATCTGATTCTTCACTCTCATAAACACGAACAGTTAATCTGTTCCTGCCAGGAATTAGACAGGGTCATGAACAGGGTCGCCACGGCCCAGTCCAGTCTGACCCGAGTCCAACACCCGAAGAACCATCATCAGAACAGGACCAAGGAGGGATGGACCAAGGTGGTCTGGTCTGTGTCTCTCACCTGGGGAAGACATCGCACCAGATGCATTATGGGAAGATAGTGAGCCACGCTGTGAGGACTTCAGAGATCCACCGGAGTCCATGAGGAAACACCTCAGTGTTTGAATATTTCATCATCAGTTGGTGTCGCATCTTTTAGAAGTTTGTGGACAAATCTTTTGAATCCAGAAACTTTTATTAAACATCTTGAGGAAATATTGCTTTACAGTTAATTACTGTCACTTTGATGCCAGTTTCACACCGCGGGCCTCTTTTTATAAACTCTAGATCCAAAACTAAAAGGAAAACGCACCTGTAACACCTGAGAGACGCGTGTTTACTACATGTCTTCAATCTCCATGTGGACAACGATCCTCAGGAAGGTTGAGAGAACCAGAGTACATGCCTGCTCCAGCTGTGGAACCTGACACCATACAGCAGCACAGGTCACATGGACCCACCATCACCTGATTCCAGGTGCATCATGCAGACATGTTGGACAGAGACTCAGTGATTACAGTAAAATGAGGAACATTAAGATCTTGATCTGAACATGAACATGTTCAGTCCTCACGTTTAGCTGTTTGATAGACATCTGATGTAATTTAAGTTTCACTCACACGCCAACAAACTAACTTCACTGGGATAGTTTCTATTCAGGTTTTTGACTTTTATAAGAATAAATAATAAATAATTGAACAGAACAATTACCTGCTTAATAAAATACTCCCTTATTACCTCCACCAGGAGGTTATATTGTTATCAGCGTCTGTCTGTTAGCAAGATAACTCAAAACATCTGGATAGATTTAGTGTGTGAGAAAGAGAAAGCGTTTAGGTGTGTGCGTGTGAGTGAGAGAGTGAGAGAGAGAGAGAAAGAGTTTAGTTGTGTGAGAGAGAGTTTAGGTGTGTGCGCGCGCGTGTGTGTGTGTGTGTGTTGGGGGTGGAGACGCGGGTGTGTGGCTCGGTTTGACGTCAGAACTCTGTTCTCACGCATGGGATCAGGACTCGGCGTGTCAGCCTCCCGCAGCCCATCCAGGTTCCGCAGCTCGCGCGTCGCTTTGGTTCTCATGTTCTTCTGACACTTGACTGTTCTGGATCAGTACTTTCAGCTGATGGTCTTCATATAGAACCGGACCTTCTCAGGACAACGTGACACTCTCCTCCACTCTATACCTGCCGTGACTTCTTTCCTCCTGGACTGGTTTTCCCTCCCGGACCGCGGATCCAGATGCAAAACGGTGTGATGGAGAAAATGTCCCGACACTCCATCCCGCTGCATCCGACCTTTCTGCCCCCGACCCCGCACGGAGTGCTCAAGTCCCTGCTGGAGAACCCGATGAAGCTTCCGCTGCACCACGAAGGTAAAGCAGGTCCTTGTTTCTCCTGTCTGTCTGTCTGTCTGTCTGTCTGTCTGTCTGTCTGTCTGCTTATTTCTGAGAAGTTAAACGAGATGAGACTCTGCAGCATCTCGCGCTGTTTACTGTGACCATGTTTTCTTGCACTTTGTAAAAGTCGCGGACAAACTTCATGTGCAGTCCAGGAGAACATGAGCAGGTTCCTCAGAGCTCACGTGACCAGACTCATCATGTTAAACTGCTGCTGCTTACAGGAACGAGCTTAATATTTATTAGTTGTTTTGGTCTCAGAAGAATTTGTCCATTAAAAGGGTCCGTTTTAAAAATCTTTATATCTTATTGTGTAGCCGGTAATTAATCTACTGGAGCGCTTCTCTGACCCGGACAGAGACTCGTTCAGTTCAGACTTTAATAAAGTAAAACTTCACTTTGTTGTTTTTTCTGTTTGAAGTTAGTTTGAGTTAGAGATTAAAAAAAGATTTGGAGCCGCTAACGTCCATGATGTGAGAGGAAAGATCCATCTCCAGATCCCTTCCTTCCTTCCTTCCTTCCTTCCTTCCTTCCTTCCTTCCTTCCTTCCTGAATCATCGGTTTATATTAATGAACATCATTAGTGGGACGTGTGGTCACCTTCCAATCTGACGTCCCTTGGGTGAGACACTGGGTGTGTGTAACTAGGTGAATTTAATAAGTGGTCAGAAAAACTAAAAAATCTGTACAAATACAGACTGTTTACCATCTATCAGTAATTCTGATTCAGGTCTGAATTCAGAAATCCTGGAGCTTTATAATCACTCTGAGTCCCCTTGAGAAGTTTTTTGATGCTATTCTGACTTAAATTTTCTCTTCATCTTCCTCTGCAGCTTTCAGCAAGGAGCAGGTGAAAGAAAAGAACTTGGAGGAGGAGCGCAGCGCCCCCCAGTCAGCTTTCCTTGGCCCCACACTTTGGGACAAAACCCTCCCCTATGATGGAGACACCTTCCAGCTAGAGTACATGGACCTGGAAGAGTTCCTGTCTGAGAACGGCATCCCGTCCAGCCCTTCTCAGCACCATGTCGAACACCACCAAACACACGCTCCTCCACGCCAGCCGTCTATCATGCCCCTAGCCCCGCCCACACCCGTGCAAACTGTGATGGACCTCAGTAACCACGCCTCCACCTCAGTTCATAGTACGGTCATCTCACCAAATTGCCTTGACAGCAGCCCAGCGAGGGCAGGTAACTCACACTCACCCAGTCACATCCTGCTGTTTGTTTATTATCCTGCAGTGATTCAGTGTTTTTAAGTTGAAATAAACTCACTTTATTTATCCGACAGGTATTTAAATAAAATAAATCCAAGCTCAGGTTCAGTCAACGTTAGTTCTAGAGGCAGGTTAGTATAAAACACCTAAACAAGAACTGGGCCTTCAACCACTCCCTGAGGAACCCCAGAGATAACAGACATGACAGTCATGTATGTAAGCTGTAGATCTGTGTGTTACCAGAGCAGAGCAGACTGATTTCCTGTTGTCATAACAACCACATGTAGATCTGGCTGGTTTTAGTTCTTGTTTACTGAGAAGTGACTGATTTCATTTGAAATCACGTGTATTGATTGAATGCTGTTTATTCCAAACAGAAAAAAATCACAATTATTTGATTGATTTGAAAAAAATATTGTCTCTATATGGACATGTGGTGGACCTGTCCAGGTTAAGCCCCGTCTCTCCCCCAATTACTGCTGGAGATAGACAAAAGCTATGACCCTGAACAGAAACAAGCGGGTAAAGAAATGATTGAATACTGAAGAGTGTCTGAGGTTCTTACAATGAGTCCCTGCAGCTCTGTGGTCCTTGCAGCTCTGTGGTACCTGCAGCTCTGTGGTCCCTGCAGCTCTGTGATCCCTGCAGCTCTGTGGTCCCTGCAGCTCTGTGATCCCTGCAGCTCTGTGGTCCTTGCAGCTCTGTGATCCCTGCAGCTCTGTGGTACCTGCAGCTCTGTGATCCCTGCAGCTCTGTGGTACCTGCAGCTCTGTGGCACCTGCAGCTCTGTGGTCCTTGCAGCTCTGTGATCCTTGCAGCTCTGTGATCCCTGCAGCTCTGTGGTACCTGCAGCTCTGTGGTCCCTGCAGCTCTGTGGCCCCTGCAGCTCTGTGGTCCCTGCAGCTCTGTGGCCCCTGCAGCTCTGTGGTCCCTGCAGCTCTGTGGCCCTTGCAGCTCTGTGCCCCTGCAGCTCTGTGGTCCCTGCAGCTCTGTGATCCCTGCAGCTCTGTGGCCCCTGCAGCTCTGTGGCCCCTGCAGCTCTGTGGCCCCTGCAGCTCTGTGATCCCTGCAGCTCTGTGGTCCCTGCAGCTCTGTGATCCCTGCAGCTCTGTGATCCCTGCAGCTCTGTGGTCCCTGCAGCTCTGTGGTCCCTGCAGCTCTGTGGTCCCTGCAGCTCTGTGGTCCCTGCAGCTCTGTGGTCCCTGCAGCTCTGTGATCCCTGCAGCTCTGTGGTCCCTGCAGCTCTGTGATCCCTGCAGCTCTGTGGTCCCTGCAGCTATGTGATCCCTGCAGCTCTGTGGTACCTGCAGCTCTGTGGTCCCTGCAGCTCTGTGGCCCCTGCAGCTCTGTGGTCCTTGCAGCTCTGTGGTCCCTGCAGCTCTGTGGTCCCTGCAGCTCTGTGGTCCCTGCAGCTCTGTGGTCCCTGCCCCTGCAGCTCTGTGGTACCTGCAGCTCTGTGGTCCTTGCAGCTCTGTGGTACCTGCAGCTCTGTGGTCCCTGCAGCTCTGTGATCCCTGCAGCTCTGTGGTACCTGCAGCTCTGTGATCCCTGCAGCTCTGTGATCCCTGCAGCTCTGTGATCCCTGCAGCTCTGTGATCCCTGCAGCTCTGTGGTACCTGCAGCTCTGTGGTCCTTGCAGCTCTGTGGTCCCTGCAGCTCTGTGGTCCCTGCAGCTCTGTGATCCCTGCAGCTCTGTGGTACCTGCAGCTCTGTGATCCCTGCAGCTCTGTGGTCCTTGCAGCTCTGTGGTCCCTGCAGCTCTGTGATCCCTGCAGCTCTGTGATCCCTGCAGCTCTGTGGTCCCTGCAGCTCTGTGATCCCTGCAGCTCTGTGATCCCTGCAGCTCTGTGGTACCTGCAGCTCTGTGGTCCCTGCAGCTCTGTGGTCCCTGCAGCTCTGTGGTCCTGCAGCTCTGTGGTCCCTGCAGCTCTGTGGTCCCTGCAGCTCTGTGATCCCTGCAGCTCTGTGGTACCTGCAGCTCTGTGGTCCCTGCAGCTCTGTGGCCCCTGCAGCTCTGTGGCCCCTGCAGCTCTGTGGTCCCTGCTCTGTGGTCCTTGCAGCTCTGTGGTCCCTGCAGCTCTGTGATCCCTGCAGCTCTGTGATCCCTGCAGCTCTGTGGTACCTGCAGCTCTGTGGTCCTTGCAGCTCTGTGGTACCTGCAGCTCTAGCTCTGTGGTCCCTGCAGCTCTGTGGTCCCTGCAGCTCTGTGGCCCCTGCAGCTCTGTGGTCCTTGCAGCTCTGTGGCCCCTGCAGCTCTGTGGTCCCTGCAGCTCTGTGGTCCTTGCAGCTCTGTGATCCTTGCAGCTCTGTGACCCCTGCAGCTCTGTGGTCTTTGTACCTCTGTGGCCCCTGCAGCTCTGTGAGTCTGTCGTCACACCTGTTTGTTCAATCTTTTTACTCTGATTGACAAAAAGCTCATAATCAAAAACCCTCCAAGACCTGGAACAGGTGGTGTTAGTGGTGTGTGTATGAGGTGAGAACCTGCACAGATGTCCCGTCTTCTGTGTGTGTGTGTGTGTGTGGGGGGGGGGGGGTGTTTTTCTGACCTCCTGAGGACCAGTTTCCTGACTTTTACTATCTTTCTGGGGTGCGAGGGTTCTTGTGGGGACCGAAGCCTGGTTGGTTAAGGTTAGGAAAAGGGTTTGGGTTAGGTATAAATCTAGTTACTAAAATCAATGGAAGTCAATGGACGGTCCCCATAAGGATACCAAAACACACTTGTGTGTGTGTGTGTGTGTGTGTGTGTGGGTGTGTTAGTGTGTGTGTGAAAGAGAGAGAGAGAGACCACTCTCCCTGCATGAGATCAGATTTTTAAGAACATAGTGTTCTCAGCAGCTCTCACATGTTTCCTACTGGGTGTTTACATTCACCTGAACTAATAACACACACACACACACACACAGGGTAATGTGATGGAGAGTCAGCTGGAGTCTTTCCTTTGGTTCTGGATCTGGGTTGTTAAAATTCAGCTGATTCAGAGATTATTTATTGAAAAATGATATCAGGTTTTTCTCTGTTTTCACTGCAGTTAAATAATAAATAGTTTTTAATCTTCTCTGCAGGAGAGACTCTTAAGATCAAATCTATAATCTCTTCAAATTCAGTCTTTTATATGAACATCCTACATATTATCTGAGTAAATATATGATGTTTCACAAAAATGCAACAAGATATTTTCTAATTGAGATAAACAGAATTACTTCAGTTACTGAAAACATCAGTCTGATTTCTCCTCTTTGTTCAGTGTTGGAGGAATAAAATCAGAACAAGTTAATTATGAAGAGCAAATTATGGTTTGGTTAAAAGGAGAAAACTTAAAACTGAGTTTATTTACATCAGAGAGATGTTTGATCCAGACAAGGTTCCTGTTAGATCAACAACCGTTTACTTACTGGGATAAATAAAAATACTTAATCACAAACTTAACATGGAAAAAAATCTGCTCTTATCTCTACTGGACTACGATCAGCTGCATCAGTTCATGTTTCCAGCTGTGTAAGATCTCCTGCAGAGAACCTCCTGCTGTGGAGAGAAACTTTACTGCTGTCGAGTAAAAACAACTTTAGAGTTCAATGTGAAATCATTTTATTAGCGCATCGACCGATCCGAACAACGCACCGACCGATCCGAACAACGCACCGACCGATCCGAACAACGCACCGATCGATCCGAACAACGCACCGACCGATCCGAACAACGCACCGACCGATCCGAACAACGCACCGACCGATCCGAACAACGCACCGATCGATCCGAACAACGCACCGACGATCCGAACAACGCACCGACCGATCCGAACAACGCACCGATCCAGAACCGACTCAAATTATTTCTCAACATCAGAACAGCAGTTTGACTCCAGCACAGACAGAAATAATCTGCTGCCCCACTGGTCTAAATATAGCAGCATAATCTACAGTGTAATCTGACATATTTGTATTCCCACATGGTTCCATGACTGAGCAGCTGATAAGGAAGCAGCAACAGGTTACTGAGAGTTCAATAGCCAGTGACAAGAACTCTGAGGAGGTGAAACATCCAGCAGGAGGCGCTGCAGAACCCTAACTAGCAATCTGTCTGCAGTAAAACATAACACCAGTTAATCCAACAGACCCTGAACGTGTCATTGTGTCTGATCAAACTTACTGCTGCTTCTCCAGAAGCAGGAAAGAGAGGCGTGGCTGTATCTGAGCTGAAATAACACATTTAAATTAATTCCTTGA
>SSNP01000016.1:998438-1008662 GCA_006937955.1 Pachypanchax playfairii | reverse complement strand
TAGAACCGGACCTTCTCAGGACAACGTGACACTCTCCTCCACTCTATACCTGCCGTGACTTCTTTCCTCCTGGACTGGTTTTCCCTCCCGGACCGCGGATCCAGATGCAAAACGGTGTGATGGAGAAAATGTCCCGACACTCCATCCCGCTGCATCCGACCTTTCTGCCCCCGACCCCGCACGGAGTGCTCAAGTCCCTGCTGGAGAACCCGATGAAGCTTCCGCTGCACCACGAAGGTAAAGCAGGTCCTTGTTTCTCCTGTCTGTCTGTCCGTCTGTCTGTCTGTCTGTCTGCTTATTTCTGAGAAGTTAAACGAGATGAGACTCTGCAGCATCTCGCGCTGTTTACTGTGACCATGTTTTCTTGCACTTTGTAAAAGTCGCGGACAAACTTCATGTGCAGTCCAGGAGAACATGAGCAGGTTCCTCAGAGCTCACGTGACCAGACTCATCATGTTAAACTGCTGCTGCTTACAGGAACGAGCTTAATATTTATTAGTTGTTTTGGTCTCAGAAGAATTTGTCCATTAAAAGGGTCCGTTTTAAAAATCTTTATATCTTATTGTGTAGCCGGTAATTAATCTACTGGAGCGCTTCTCTGACCCGGACAGAGACTCGTTCAGTTCAGACTTTAATAAAGTAAAACTTCACTTTGTTGTTTTTTCTGTTTGAAGTTAGTTTGAGTTAGAGATTAAAAAAAGATTTGGAGCCGCTAACGTCCATGATGTGAGAGGAAAGATCCATCTCCAGATCCCTTCCTTCCTTCCTTCCTTCCTTCCTTCCTTCCTTCCTTCCTTCCTTCCTGAATCATCGGTTTATATTAATGAACATCATTAGTGGGACGTGTGGTCACCTTCCAATCTGACGTCCCTTGGGTGAGACACTGGGTGTGTGTAACTAGGTGAATTTAATAAGTGGTCAGAAAAACTAAAAAATCTGTACAAATACAGACTGTTTACCATCTATCAGTAATTCTGATTCAGGTCTGAATTCAGAAATCCTGGAGCTTTATAATCACCCTGAGTCCCCTTGAGAAGTTTTTTGATGCTATTCTGACTTAAATTTTCTCTTCATCTTCCTCTGCAGCTTTCAGCAAGGAGCAGGTGAAAGAAAAGAACTTGGAGGAGGAGCGCAGCGCCCCCCAGTCAGCTTTCCTTGGCCCCACACTTTGGGACAAAACCCTCCCCTATGATGGAGACACCTTCCAGCTAGAGTACATGGACCTGGAAGAGTTCCTGTCTGAGAACGGCATCCCGTCCAGCCCTTCTCAGCACCATGTCGAACACCACCAAACACACGCTCCTCCACGCCAGCCGTCTATCATGCCCCTAGCCCCGCCCACACCCGTGCAAACTGTGATGGACCTCAGTAACCACGCCTCCACCTCAGTTCATAGTACGGTCATCTCACCAAATTGCCTTGACAGCAGCCCAGCGAGGGCAGGTAACTCACACTCACCCAGTCACATCCTGCTGTTTGTTTATTATCCTGCAGTGATTCAGTGTTTTTAAGTTGAAATAAACTCACTTTATTTATCCGACAGGTATTTAAATAAAATAAATCCAAGCTCAGGTTCAGTCAACGTTAGTTCTAGAGGCAGGTTAGTATAAAACACCTAAACAAGAACTGGGCCTTCAACCACTCCCTGAGGAACCCCAGAGATAACAGACATGACAGTCATGTATGTAAGCTGTAGATCTGTGTGTTACCAGAGCAGAGCAGACTGATTTCCTGTTGTCATAACAACCACATGTAGATCTGGCTGGTTTTAGTTCTTGTTTACTGAGAAGTGACTGATTTCATTTGAAATCACGTGTATTGATTGAATGCTGTTTATTCCAAACAGAAAAAAATCACAATTATTTGATTGATTTGAAAAAAATATTGTCTCTATATGGACATGTGGTGGACCTGTCCAGGTTAAGCCCCGTCTCTCCCCCAATTACTGCTGGAGATAGACAAAAGCTATGACCCTGAACAGAAACAAGCGGGTAAAGAAATGATTGAATACTGAAGAGTGTCTGAGGTTCTTACAATGAGTCCCTGCAGCTCTGTGGTCCTTGCAACTCTGTGATCCCTGCAGCTCTGTGGTACCTGCAGCTCTGTGATCCCTGCAGCTCTGTGGTCCTTGCAGCTCTGTGGTCCCTGCAGCTCTGTGATCCCTGCAGCTCTGTGGTCCTTGCAGCTCTGTGATCCCTGCAGCTCTGTGGTCCCTGCAGCTCTGTGATCCCTGCAGCTCTGTGATCCCTGCAGCTCTGTGGTACCTGCAGCTCTGTGGCACCTGCAGCTCTGTGGTCCCTGCAGCTCTGTGGTCCTTGCAGCTCTGTGGCCCCTGCAGCTCTGTGGCCCCTGCAGCTCTGTGATCCCTGCAGCTCTGTGGCCCCTGCAGCTCTGTGATCCCTGCAGCTCTGTGGTACCTGCAGCTCTGTGATCCCTGCAGCTCTGTGGTCCTTGCAGCTCTGTGATCCCTGCAGCTCTGTGGTCCCTGCAGCTCTGTGGTCCCTGCAGCTCTGTGATCCCTGCAGCTCTGTGGTACCTGCAGCTCTGTGGTCCCTGCAGCTCTGTGGCCCCTGCAGCTCTGTGGTCCTTGCAGCTCTGTGGTCCCTGCAGCTCTGTGGTCCCTGCAGCTCTGTGGTCCCTGCAGCTCTGTGATCCCTGCAGCTCTGTGGCCCCTGCAGCTCTGTGGTCCCTGCAGCTCTGTGGCCCCTGCAGCTCTGTGGTCCCTGCAGCTCTGTGGTCCCTGCAGCTCTGTGGCCCCTGCAGCTCTGTGGTCCCTGCAGCTCTGTGGTCCGTGCAGCTCTGTGGTCCCTGCAGCTCTGTGATCCCTGCAGCTCTGTGGTCCCTGCAGCTCTGTGGTCCCTGCAGCTCTGTGGTCCTTGCAGCTCTGTGATCCCTGCAGCTCTGTGGTACCTGCAGCTCTGTGGTCCCTGCAGCTCTGTGATCCCTGCAGCTCTGTGGTACCTGCAGCTCTGTGATCCCTGCAGCTCTGTGATCCCTGCAGCTCTGTGATCCCTGCAGCTCTGTGGTCCCTGCAGCTATGTGATCCCTGCAGCTCTGTGGTACCTGCAGCTCTGTGGTCCCTGCAGCTCTGTGGCCCCTGCAGCTCTGTGATCCCTGCAGCTCTGTGGCCCCTGCAGCTCTGTGGCCCCTGCAGCTCTGTGGCCCCTGCAGCTCTGTGATCCCTGCAGCTCTGTGGTCCCTGCAGCTCTGTGATCCCTGCAGCTCTGTGATCCCTGCAGCTCTGTGGTACCTGCAGCTCTGTGATCCCTGCAGCTCTGTGATCCCTGCAGCTCTGTGATCCCTGCAGCTCTGTGGCCCCTGCAGCTCTGTGATCCCTGCAGCTCTGTGGTCCTTGCAGCTCTGTGGTCCCTGCAGCTCTGTGGTCCCTGCAGCTCTGTGATCCCTGCAGCTCTGTGATCCCTGCAGCTCTGTGGTACCTGCAGCTCTGTGGTCCTTGCAGCTCTGTGGTCCCTGCAGCTCTGTGGTCCCTGCAGCTCTGTGATCCCTGCAGCTCTGTGGTACCTGCAGCTCTGTGGTCCCTGCAGCTCTGTGGCCCCTGCAGCTCTGTGGTCCTTGCAGCTCTGTGGCCCCTGCAGCTCTGTGGCCCCTGCAGCTCTGTGGCCCCTGCAGCTCTGTGACCCCTGCAGCTCTGTGGTCTTTGTACCTCTGTGGCCCCTGCAGCTCTGTGAGTCTGTCGTCACACCTGTTTGTTCAATCTTTTTACTCTGATTGACAAAAAGCTCATAATCAAAAACCCTCCAAGACCTGGAACAGGTGGTGTTAGTGGTGTGTGTATGAGGTGAGAACCTGCACAGATGTCCCGTCTTCTGTGTGTGTGTGTGTGTGTGGGGGGGGGGGGGTGTTTTTCTGACCTCCTGAGGACCAGTTTCCTGACTTTTACTATCTTTCTGGGGTGCGAGGGTTCTTGTGGGGACCGAAGCCTGGTTGGTTAAGGTTAGGAAAAGGGTTTGGGTTAGGTATAAATCTAGTTACTAAAATCAATGGAAGTCAATGGACGGTCCCCATAAGGATACCAAAACACACTTGTGTGTGTGTGTGTGTGTGTGTGGGTGGGTGTGTTAGTGTGTGTGTGAAAGAGAGAGAGAGAGACCACTCTCCCTGCATGAGATCAGATTTTTAAGAACATAGTGTTCTCAGCAGCTCTCACATGTTTCCTACTGGGTGTTTACATTCACCTGAACTAATAACACACACACACACACACACAGGGTAATGTGATGGAGAGTCAGCTGGAGTCTTTCCTTTGGTTCTGGATCTGGGTTGTTAAAATTCAGCTGATTCAGAGATTATTTATTGAAAAATGATATCAGGTTTTTCTCTGTTTTCACTGCAGTTAAATAATAAATAGTTTTTAATCTTCTCTGCAGGAGAGACTCTTAAGATCAAATCTATAATCTCTTCAAATTCAGTCTTTTATATGAACATCCTACATATTATCTGAGTAAATATATGATGTTTCACAAAAATGCAACAAGATATTTTCTAATTGAGATAAACAGAATTACTTCAGTTACTGAAAACATCAGTCTGATTTCTCCTCTTTGTTCAGTGTTGGAGGAATAAAATCAGAACAAGTTAATTATGAAGAGCAAATTATGGTTTGGTTAAAAGGAGAAAACTTAAAACTGAGTTTATTTACATCAGAGAGATGTTTGATCCAGACAAGGTTCCTGTTAGATCAACAACCGTTTACTTACTGGGATAAATAAAAATACTTAATCACAAACTTAACATGGAAAAAAATCTGCTCTTATCTCTACTGGACTACGATCAGCTGCATCAGTTCATGTTTCCAGCTGTGTAAGATCTCCTGCAGAGAACCTCCTGCTGTGGAGAGAAACTTTACTGCTGTCGAGTAAAAACAACTTTAGAGTTCAATGTGAAATCATTTTATTAGCGCATCGACCGATCCGAACAACGCACCGACCGATCCGAACAACGCACCGATCGATCCGAACAACGCACCGACCGATCCGAACAACGCACCGATCGATCCGAACAACGCACCGACCGATCCGAACAACGCACCGATCCAGAACCGACTCAAATTATTTCTCAACATCAGAACAGCAGTTTGACTCCAGCACAGACAGAAATAATCTGCTGCCCCACTGGTCTAAATATAGCAGCATAATCTACAGTGTAATCTGACATATTTGTATTCCCACATGGTTCCATGACTGAGCAGCTGATAAGGAAGCAGCAACAGGTTACTGAGAGTTCAATAGCCAGTGACAAGAACTCTGAGGAGGTGAAACATCCAGCAGGAGGCGCTGCAGAACCCTAACTAGCAATCTGTCTGCAGTAAAACATAACACCAGTTAATCCAACAGACCCTGAACGTGTCATTGTGTCTGATCAAACTTACTGCTGCTTCTCCAGAAGCAGGAAAGAGAGGCGTGGCTGTATCTGAGCTGAAATAACACATTTAAATTAATTCCTTGATATCTGCATGTCAGATTTAATGTAATAATTAATGTAATAATTCTAAACATCGGCACTGATATTTAGATTTAATGTAATAATTAATGTAATAATTCTAAACATCAGCACTGATATTTAGATTTAATGTAATAATTCTAAATGAATAAATGAATAATCTCTGGAAAGTTCTGTTAGACTTGGTGTGAATCTCTCACCTCTCTCGTCTCTTCCTGTTAAACCTGAATGAGTCTGGTGGATCAAACTGCCACTTCATGGTCTCGTGTTGAAGATCTTTTTAAACAAACATCTGAAGAACGTATGAGATGTTAATGAAAATATCCTGAAAGGGATTTTTACCTTATAAGACAGAGAACATTCTGCTCAGTTGACATCAGGATGTTATTGATTAGTGTAACTGATGTTCTCTCTAGTTCTCTGATCTCCATCATCAGGAACTCCACCTGAACAGATAAAAGCACCTCATGTTACACAGCGACACACGTGTCTGTCAGCATCACGTTTAACACAACACGCTCCCACCTGCTCCTCTACATGTGACCTTCAGTTCTCCCTTACACTGTCGGTACTTCCTGTTTCAGCTTCACAGAAACCGAATCGCCGCCAGACGTCCTGAAACATTACAAAAACCTAAAAACTGCCTGATTCTGGTTCCGAGTTCTGCAGAACCAAACTGAACAAATCCAACCAGCTGACATGGAGATCAACACGAGGGTTCAAGTTAATGGAAAAAACACACACGTGCACACACACACACACACACACATTCACACACGTGCACACATGAGCGTGCGTGCACACACATGCACACACACTCATTCGCACACGTGCGCGCACACACACATATTGAGCAGCTGGAGAGGAAAAACAAACAGTTTCTTCCAGGAAGTGCTCCTCCTCTTCATCACTTTCATCTCAACGCTGCTGCTGCTGCTTTTCTGAATGAGTCTCATGTTTCTTTGTTTGTGTTGCTGATAAGAAATCTCCATCAAACATTTATCTCCAGAGTACTGGCTCTGTCCAGCATGCTGGGTCAAACTTTCTGAAAGATGGGTTCAGGTAGAACTCATCCTGGTTCTGGTTCTGCTGGATTGAACTGTGTCTTCAGCAGCATCTGGACCTGTTCAGGACTGGCCCTGGACCTGTTGTCTCTGTTTAGTGTTTTGAGATGAACTTGGTTATAAACTGATGTTGTATAAGTAAAACTGAACTGAACTGAAGGTCCCAGCTGGGACCCAAATCCTGGATCTTCTTTCATCAAGGCAGCAGTGATACAGCGGTGCCACCGTGCAGCTCCTTGTTATCATGTTGTCGTTTTTAGTATTGTCTTATCATCATCAATAATATCTGCTGACAGGGTTTAGATGTTATTATGCTGGTCACATTCAAAAGGAAACATGGTGAAACACTTCCTGTTTGTTGTCAAAATGATTAATGAGGAACTCACCCCCCTCTAAATTAGCTTCCTGCCTTCTAACTGCTGAATTTAAAAGATGCTGAACGTGGGCGTTACTTAGGACCCTGGGGGTGTGGCGGGCTGGGCTGTGATTGATGTGTAGCACTTCTTCATGTTTAGATTAGCTCCAGTGTGACTCTGCCGTGTTACAGAGAGGTAACCCGAGCATGGTGAGAATATAACATCTATAAATCACATCCACACAATCACTGCAGTAAAATGAAGTCTTTGCTCTGATTTTAATGATATTAGTTATAGTCTTCAGCCAGTTGCTCTAAATCTCTGTGTGCAGCTCTGTGGTGAGAAGCTGGAGACAACGGGTGGACGGGGACGAGTGTGTCTGTCTGAGAGATGGTTTTATACCCCAGGGGACGTGTCTTAGAGACGATGCTGGTGACGTGGACATGAACCGCTTTCAGCCAATCACTAATTTCAAATGAAGTATCCACCTTTCAACCCTAAGAGGGCAGCACTAAGATGTTTTTAGACCAAAAAGTGTAGAATTTAACAAGTTGACATGAAAATGTCAACTTGTTTCAGTTTCAGCCCAGAAACTGAAAGGTTGCATTAAAGATCCACTAATACAGTTTATTAGCAGAAAAAAGCTGTTTTGAGGGTGAGTTGCTCTTTTAAAACAGTTTGTTGCCACCTGGTGGCTGAAGCGCGTCACTGCTACTCTAAATGTCATGTTAAAATTAGATTGAAAATAAAAAATAAATGTAATTTGATTAAAATCCTGCTTCAATCTGGAAAATAAAGAAATTAAAGCTGAGTCACATAAAAATTCTTTCAATATTCTGTAAAATGTCAATAAGTTGAACAAAGAAAAAGAGAATAAAAGTATAAATAACATGAAATGCAAAATGAAACTAAAAGATAAATCAGGATCTAAAAACATTTTTAATGAACCAACAAAAGATCAAAACACAAACACAGAAAAAGGTTTAATATGAAATAATAAGATGGACTGGCGACCTGTCCAGGGTGTCCCCCACCTCTCACACAAAGATTGCTGGAGATAGACACCAGCTCCCTGCCACTCTAAACAGGAAGAAACAGGTTCAGAAAATGGATGGATGGATGGATGGATGGATGGATGGATGATGGATGCAGGATGGATGCAATGCAGGATGGATGGATGGATGGATGGATGGATGGATGGATGGATGCAGGATGGATGGATGGATAGATAATTAAAGATAAAAGAAACAGATTAAACAAAGATAAAAATCTGAACATAATTCAGACGTTCTGTCTTCTGCAGGCCTCTCAACCTCCAGGAACACTCCCAGTCCCATTGATCCAGACTCCATCCAAGTTCCGGTCAGCTATGAGCCCGACCCGGCGGACCTGGCTCTGTCCAGCGTGCCGGGTCAGGAGATCTTTGATCCACGCAAACGAAAGTTCTCTGTGGAAGAGCTGAAGCCGCAGCCGATGATCAAGAAAGCTCGGAAGATCTTTATCCCTGAAGATCTGAAGGTAACTTGGAACAGGTGCTGTGGGTCTTTTTGAGGAACCGGAATGTTCCGTCCTTGTTGTGGTTAAAACTCTTAATGCCAGAACCTTTAAGGTCTCAAACAGAAGGTGGCAGCAGCTCTGTTCTCCTGTTTCTGTGTTTGAGTCTTGGAACATCTGAGAACATCTGGTTGGTAAAAGTTCCTGAAAGCAGATCCTTCAAATGAATTACCTGTGTGACAGTCAGGCCCGTCCAGGTGTGACGTGATCCGGTTTCATGTTTCTGATACAAAAAATCATCATTAATCAGAATAATAAACCAGTAAGATTTCGGTATGAGAAAGACAACTTTTTATCTGCCGATATTGAGGGTAGAAGAAGAACAGAGTATAAAAAGCCTCTTGCTGTGAACATCTGCAGGTCGGACTTGGTCCTTTTCATACAGATGTTCATCTCACTTTGTGATTTAAAGATTCAGCCAGCAGAGCTGATTAAAGTCTCATCACGGCACACCGTGCTGGGATGGACTGATTCAATCATCTGTCTGTCATCAGCACTTTGCTCTCCTATTGGCTGGCCACAGCTCAGGGGGCGGGGCTTTCTGGTTAAGAGGCTTATATGGGAGTGAATGAGGCAGCAGCGATCCTGGTGATCCCTCCATCTGCCTCACTGTGGGGTCATCTTTTAATTCTTTATAAAAAATGAGCTGAAGTATCGTACAACTCAGATAAAGGCTTGTGGTTTTAAGAAAGTTGAGTTCGGCCCAAACTGCATGATTTATATTTAGAAATTTTACTAAAATATTTCTGCTCTGCAGCCTCTGTATCGTCTCACAGATCAACGCAGCCTCATTTCAGGTCCTGAGAAACAGTAAAACTGAAAGTATAACTTTAATTCATGATTATAAGTATTATAATTGTTATATTTTTTTATTCAACGTCAGGAATTCCATTTAAAAAATTCTTAAGACAGTATAAAGGAATTCATCCATTTCTAAACTTCATTTGTTAGAATACATTTCAAGGCTGATTTGTTCATTAAAGTTTTTATTATTAAATCTTGTTGACCAGTTTTAATGTTAGTAATAAAACAAGAATAAATCTGCATTTTATGTATTAAATCTAAACCAAGTTACAATAATTACGTGTAAAATTTGAAGAAATTGAACAGATTTTTGTTGGAATTTTTAAAATCAGTGTGTTTCATGAACATCTGTGTGTAAACAGAAGGGGCTCAGTCAGGCGCCTTGTGATGCTCCGCAAAACAAACGTCTTAAACTCTTTAAGTAATCCATCTGTCTGTGTAAATGTTTTCAATTGAGCAGGATGACAAATACTGGGCCCGACGCAGGAAGAACAACTTGGCAGCCAAACGGTCTCGCGACGCTCGCCGGCTGAAGGAGAACCAGATCGCCATCCGGGCCGCCTTCCTGGAGAAGGAGAACTCGGCTCTGAGACAGGAAGTGGCTGACCTGAGGAAAGAGCTTGGACGCACCAAAAACATCCTCACCAAGTACGAGGCGCAGCACGGGTCGCTGTGAGAGGACCACACATCTCCACACTCACCAGCAACCCTCCTTTAATGTTAGACTGGACCGAACCGGCTCGGTTCTGTCCCGACAGCCAGCCCGACTCTCAGCAGGTACGAGGATGAATCCAGTTTCTCTAACCAGCGTTTGTACAGTGAAACACTTTTGATTCTGTTTTGTTCTTGACATCCAAACTAAACTCGTCTGTTTCCATGACGACGTGGCCTTTACCTGCTGAGTTTGTAAACACACAATGTTAGGATGTGCTCTTGACACCTGACATGTGACGCCCCTGCTTCATCCTCTTACTCCTCCTCTTCAT
>SSNP01000016.1:977438-994959 GCA_006937955.1 Pachypanchax playfairii | reverse complement strand
CCCCCCCCCCCACCCCCCCACCCACACACACACACACACACACACACACACACACACACACACACACACACACACAGAGGAAGATCATTTTAGCTGCTTGTATCCAGGATCTAATTGTTTCAGTCAGGATCCAGATCTCATGACCAGGTGAGAGTCAGAGCGTAGACGTAGACAGACCAGTACATCCAGAGTTTAGTCTTTCAGGTCCTTCTTCACTACAACAGACTGAATCATCGTCTTCATCACTGATGATGAAGCTCTGATCTGTCGGTCCATCTCCTGCTGCATCCTGCTGTCAATCAGATGCTTTTACAAGCTGTTTTATTCATTATTTAACTGGACTGGTCTCATGTAGCTCAGCAGGAAGACTCTAGAGACAGGGTCTCTGGTTGGACCTTGAACGTGACACAGTCTTGTTCTGTTTAGACAGTGAATCGTCTCTGAGGGACGTTTAGTCTTCTGAAGCTTACATAAGCCCCTCCCCCTGGCAAACAAAGTCCTAATACTCTGTGCTGCTCACAATATAATCCCCAAACATGAAATATGAAGGGTGGGGGGGGGGGTCATGTTATGGATGGGACACAGCTATTGGTCCTTGCTCACTTGGCTGTGCTGTTGTATTTTTATGTAAGAGGATTTGTCCTGGCGTCAGCGTCTGTGGCACGAGTTCTGTAAAGACTTTGAGTTGGGTCAGACTTCAGAAGGTGGGGGGGGGGTTCTGATGTTTTACCCTTCATGCACGGTGGACACGACACTGGACAGATATTGAAAAGCACATGTACATATGGGTTTGAAACCACCATGTAGCTGCTGGTGGATTGTTTCTTCTCACACAGAGAAAATCTGCAAACGTTCCATCTGTCTGAGGCTGGAGAACCAAAAGTAAAAAGAAGGTGCTGCGTTCTGCTAGACAACAGCAGAGTTTATCTTTCAGGTATAAACAGAACGCTGGACGGGTCTGTAGATGTCTCCATCAACACGCTTCATATGCTGATCGAGTATCAAGTCTCAGACAGCAAAGACCAGGTGTCCAGATGTCCCACCCCCTCCATCTGAATGTGTGAGACATTGTCTCAGGCGTTTCCAGATGTTGACTCTTATTGATGTGTGTTATCATGTCGTTCTCATGTTGCTGCCACATGTTCAAATGTTCATTTTTCTCATAAGTTGACCGGTGATTAGATATTTCACACAAAAAACCCAGAACATCATAACTGTGTGCAAGAGAGTGGGCGGGGCTTTCAGACTGCTCAGGTGGCAGTACCTGGTCTGGTTTCTGGTCTGGTTTCTGGTCTGGTTTCTGGTCTGGTTTCTGGGCTGGTTTCTGGTCTGGTTTCTGGTCTGGTTTCTGGTCTGGTTTCTGGTCTGGTTTCTGGTCTGGCTTTTGTCTGTGTGGATGATCTCAGAACACACCTGGCTACAGACCCAGCTCAAACTCACACCTGTTACTTGTGTTGGATCGAGGTTTGATCACATTAGAAACACCTGCTCCAGAGGGGTCCACAGGTGAGTTTACACACATGATTAGATCCTACAGGTACAGCAGACATGGTTCCATTCAGGTCTCTTGAGGGGACGCAGGAAGGAACATGTTTATTTGTTTAGAAACCTTTAAAATTACGTAAGAGTTAAAGATTTTCTTTGATTTCAAGTTTCATCACTAGCTGCTTCCTGTCAGATCAACAGAAGCTCCTTGAAGTTATTGGCTGATGAAGATTCATCTCTCTGGATGGATGGATGGATGGAGAACATGATGATGAAGTACTGTGAAGTCTGCTCTTAGGTCCTGATGCTGTGGTCGGCTCCTCGATGCTGCTGGAGGACAAACATCTTCCCTCCACCAGCATCTTCTGACGAGGAAACCTTGAAGAGACGAGGAGAAAGACTGAAGTTCTTAGATGTTCTCAGGTTTACTGTTCACATTCTCTGGTGTAATAAATGTCTTCATGATAGTTTTATCTTCTAATTTAAACGTTATTGTTGCAAATGTAAAAAGTGATGCATCATTGTTTTTATTTGAGCATCAGTTGAAGGTTATTTTACTCTATGATCAAATATCAGTATGAATCAATAAATCAATATGAAATGATCCATAATGATGATAATTAAATCATCTGTTCATCAGAGGAAATGTTTATTTATCATGTTGCATCACCAACATCTAAAGTGTTTATTTTTCTTTCACCAAGTCTGTTTTCAGTCAAGAGTTTCACTCCTTCATCAACCTCGTTCATCATCATCTTCATCACTCTGATAACTCCATCATATGCTGCCAGCTGCATCTGTAAGTGTTAACCCTTGAACACGAGCATCAGAGTGAGTTCAGCATACGTCAACAGGATGAGTGACGATCTCCCGTCATCCATTCATTCATTATTTCCCTGTCCAGTGAGGGTTTATGTTGTCAGCAGGGTGATGGACGGGGTTGGGATGAGCAGGGATTACAGGCTGCTTCATGCAGCAGAAACAAAGAGACTAAAACGTCAATCTGACGCTGCTGATGTTCATCCTGTCAGCTGTTTATCTGTCAATCCAACCAGACATGCAGAAAAATCTCATTCTAGTTTTACACTGTGGTTCTCACAGTCCAACACATCTTTATAGTTCCTCTGAGTTTGGAGTTCTTCTGAGACTCAACCAGTGGATCATGATGGGTTCTGCTGAGCTGTGAGAACGTTGGAACGTTTCATCAAACTGATGTTAATATAACTACAGCAAACGCAAACTGCAGTTTTAAAATTATGATTTCAGTTGTGAAGAGTAGAATCTCTCCAAGCCAACACGTCGTCTTTAAAAACAGATCAGAACAAAGTGAGTCAGTCTGAAAGGGTTCCAGTTCTAGTTCAGAAGAACATCCAAAGACCTGCAGGCATCACTCGCCTCAGTTCAGGATCAAAAATAAGAATATAAACTGGGTTAAATTGGTCTCCATATGACTGTTCCAAGACCAGAACCATGAGTTCTGATTTCAAAAAATCCTGAAAGAGAATATCTGACCATCAGTTTCAGGACTTGGTTCTGCAGCAGGTCAATGATCTGGAGAACACGTTCCCCCCTGAATGGCTCAAAGAAAACCTGATGAAGGATTTAAATCTGACTGAGATGCTGGAAGTTCCTCCTGGAGACCCTCCAGGGGGCAAATACTTTGTTACATTACTGTATATGAAATGGTAGCAGAACTTTGTGATCCGGATTGTTCTAGTCCACAATCCTGATCAGCTTCTGCTCACCATCATGAATCAGTTCTGCTTAAATCCCAAAGTCATGTTAACCTTTAATTGATAAAAACTAAAAACACTTTATCTTTATAACGAGTCAGTGAATAAATTAAAACTAATTAAAACTAACATTAAATAAATAAATATATAATATCCCAGACATCTATGTTTGTTTTTCATTTTACTGCTCTTGAACTGATATAATCAGATTATAATCTGATTAAAATCTGATTTTAATCTGCCTTTTTGCTTCACAGTGAAATAATATTTCTAATGATTAATTTCAGTATATTTACTGATGGATTACAGTCAGAAGTTTGGCAGCATTTTGTGCGTCTGTTGTCGGGTGAACAGATGTTCTTATCTCATAGAGTATCATGCAGATGTTCACCTGTAAAATGATTATACAGATGTGCTTAAACTGTGAAAAACTATAAACTATTTTAATAGTAATGTGAAGTCTTTATGTCAAAAACTCTCCGAGATGTTTATTTTCTTTTATAAGATCCTCCAGCAACTTAAAGAGACCAGATTCAACCATCCAGCTGTTTTTTATATCAGTTATTTAATTGATGAGTTTATTCTAAATGATTATGTTTTGACTTCTGACAGAGACACGCCCCTAAATGGACCCTCATCAGGGACAGGTCAAAGAGCCGAGTCCCCACCAGGGTTAGGGTTTAGTTGGATGAAACATTTATTTTACATCTCTCACACAAAACAGCTCATTTTAATTTGCACGTCAAGAATTTCATCATCAGAATAAGAATAAAATCCGTCTGAAGTCAAACCTCAGAGTTTTCAGCTGTTTCTGGTTCTTCTGTTCAAACATTTACTTTAAAAGGTTTTTTCCTCTTTGAAGCTGAATATTCTTCTTTAGAGTTTATGTTTAACCTTAAATATAATAATTTATGTTATTTGTCAAATGAACTGCAGAGTCCAGCTTTTAGTTTTATATTCAAGTTAAACTGGATTTATTTGATCTGAATTTTTATCCTGAGATTGTTTTAGTGGAAAATATTTTTCTATTTTAAAAATAAATGTTGGTTTTTGTTGCTCACCTCTTGCAGGTCGTTAACCATCAGAAACCTTCAACATTAAGAGTCCAGAGTGATGCAGCAGCACTTGATGGTGGTCTCCTCCCTCTCTCAGACCAGAGTACTCCTCTTCTCCCTCTCCCGCTCTGCTCGGTCCCGGCTCAGGTCCGGCGTGGGAGGCTCGACGTGGCCTGACGTGTTGTTGGGTTCGCAGCGCCCTGAGGCAGGCGAGTTCTGCATGACTACCAGGCGTATGGGTGACTGGCTGGGCGGCGCTGGCGTGCTGTCAGGGGCGTACTCCTTGGTGGGGTCTTTGCCCCGGCAGTCGTACAGGATGCAGGAGATGAGGAAGACCAGGAGCAAGATGACATAACTGGCAACCAGGATGATGAGGTTCAGAGTGACTGGGTCAATCTCCAGGTAGAACTCCATAAAACCCATGATGACGCTTCATATCTCGCTCAGATCAGAGGAAGACAAGCAAATAAGGAAAGATGTTGGAGGAGGAAGTCGAGACGGTGATGAAGGGCAGATGACCGAACTGAGAGAGAGAAAAAGCAAAAGACAGCAGAGGATGACACGGGATGATGAAATGAGACGGATCAGATCAGGGGGAGGGGGGGGGCAGTGACAGCAGGCCCGAGTGGATATGAGGCTTTGTGCTTTAAAGGACATTAATCCTCGATGCTCCTCCAACCTTGAATTTCAGCAGCCAATGATTAAAGCTGCTCACTTTTAATAACTTAAGCCACCATTTTGATTTTGCCAACTACAAAATCATTCTCAGGAAAATGGACAGCTTCAACATACACCTGTCAGCTTGCCATGAGCGTCACGGCGGGGATGGGAGGAGTCATGTAATATGTATTAAACAACTGCTTTATTATGTCACTCAGAAAGATTATGTGTACATTCACATTTGATTACATTAATGGCAGAAACGGCTTCAAAAACTGGCTGATGTCCAGCTAAACATGCAATATTCAAAGTACTGCAGTTACCATGTTGGTGCATTCAGTTAATGACCTTTTTATTCAGGCTAACGCTCCATCATCTAAAATTACACTGAGTTCAAAACACATCCACTTACACTAATGTCAAATAGAGAGTAATCCCTTATTTTATTCTAAAGTCTCAGACAAATAAAAAATCCTTTATTCTTCAACGTGTTTTTGATGTCATACAGCGAATGTAAAACCATCAGCATCCTTCCTGTTCCCTGTGAGGAGCGTACAGGTGTACAGGTGTGTCCTATCTGGAGTCCATCAGTGAGACAGATTATTCACAAGTGAAAACATGTAAGACAGGAAGAAGCAGACGGAAAGCTGGTTCCACTGGAGCCGGACTACTCAAAGCTCTGCTCCTGTTCTACGAGAACCAGACCAGTGAATCTGTCATCCTACAGTAAAGTCTGTAAAGATTCAACTGCAGTTCCACAGCTGGACAGGTGGAGATGCACAAGGTCTAACAGTGGATAGAGATCATGATCCAACCCTGCCTTCAGAACTCTGACTGTGACACTCACAAGCGGGAGGAACATGACTGGTAGCAATAAAACCTGATTTCAGAGGTGAGATTTGAAGAGAAGACTCCGTCATCAGACCCGTCAACTCATCCAGAGTCTAAATAAAACACAAAGGTTAGGAGAGGATATCCAGTCTCCTTCAACAAAGCTGTAAAATAACAGAATCCGGAAATACCTTTCATAGCAGTGACACCTAAACTGCCGTCCTTGACAACAGATGATGAGCGCTGAGGGAAAAGCAGTGAGTTAAAAACAACAGAGCAGGAAAGTAGAGAAGTGATCGTTGTTCAGGGAGAAATGAGCAGAAAGGTTCAAAAGAGCTGCCGGTAAACCAGGAGACGAGCTGAGGTGTTCAAATGGACCTCCTAATTATAGTTTCATGTCATTTCAGTTGTTAAAATGTCACAAACAGGTGGTAATAAGAACTGATGTGACTGTGAAGCCTTTTAAAATGTTTCACTTTGAGTCAGTTGTGAAAGTTCAGATGAGCATCAGTTCAGGAAGATTAACTGGAAAAAAACTCTTGAAATGAAAAATGTTTTTAAATCCCAATAATACATTTTATTTAATAGGGAAACATCCCCCGGGTTGATGTGATTGTGGAGAGGACAGGGAAACAGTTGAGCATGTGTTAGTTAATTTTAAAAAGTATACAGAAAATAAAAAAAATATTAAAAGAAAATTTGAAAGTAAAAAAATATGGAGTATTGAGTTTAAAGAATTTATTAAGTGGGGGGAAAGATAATTATAGATTAGTTTTTGAATTCCTAGGAGGAAGCAGGTTAATAAGGAGAATATAGGATGAGTTTTTTTTTAAATATAGTATAATGTAACCCATGTATTTTGGATTATATAATCACACAAAATATGTTGTTTTTTTACATGATCTAACTGTAAAACCGTTATGTCTGTCTCTTTAAGTTAAAACTCCACCTTCTTCTTCTATGGTTTTATTTACTTAAATTCTGTATTCCTGTAAAACTCTCCCCTTTTGTCTCTGTTCCCGCGCCTGGGAGAGGTAGGTGCCATTATTTTCTAACAGTATTTATGACTCTAAAACATACTGAATTTAGTTGTTTTCTTTCTTTAAGTTGCTAATAGCAGACATAACTCGTGTTTTTTCTTTCTCTTTTTGATATATTTTAGGAATAAACAGAGGTTCTTCTCCAAAAAGAAGACTGTGTCACAGCTATTCAAAAATAATTCAGCACAACGCAGATTAGCACCACATAGCATAGGTCTAGCCTTGCGCTGCAAGATAGATTCTCGCGAGATTTGGAGTTTTCCAAATCTACGAAAATCCGTCTTGTACTGCTCCATTGAAAACCTGTCTATTTCGGGCCGAAAATTTTTCGCACCAATCATGTGTTAGCATTGTGCTTTGGGGCGGGTGTTCAGGTATGATTGGCAGCCAGACAGTCAAAGCAAAAAACAAACATGGCTGCTGGTGGATGTACGCATAAAAGCGGCTATCGAATCTGTTTTAGGACTAGAGACGATTTCTTCATTGAAAAATGATCAAAGGTAAGAATTTTGTGTATTTCTTGATAGTAAAGATGTGTTTTACTTTTCTTAGTGATAACAATGTGTGTGTTTTACTACCGAATTGATTAGCAAGAGCTTGATTTACTGTGATTGGCTAAAAACAAATCATCAAAGACAGACACTTGCTGGCTCGTCCTCAAATCAGCTTAAAATATTATATCTGCTGTCCCTCCCTTTTATAGACGGTTTCAAAGGGAGCAGTTCCAGATGTATGTGTGCCTCCAACTTGACAAGAGGTGGGGAAACACATAGATCTGGCACAGCCAGGTTAGCATAGGTCCCTACTCCGACCCGCCTTCCCACACAGTAGGTGGCAGAAATACACCTGAACATGCCACCCGCCATCAATAAAATTAAAAAGATGAAGAAGAAGTCTTAGCAGCTCATGCTAACACAGAGCAGCAGGCAGGTGGCTGAAGTGTGGGAACTCAGGCTGTGGGTTTGGTTGGAGGACACACCATGGAGGATTTTGTAACTGGGTGGTGAAGTGAGGCGTGAGGAGGACGGAGGATCTAGCAGGAAGTTTCGGTTTGTTGGAGAAGAGCCGGGGCAGATACTTGAGCTCTTTACCATGGACTGAATCAATGACTGAGTTACAGGTAGGAGTCAAACCTAGTTTCTGTGGGACTGTGTTCAAGACATGTAACTCATGCGTCCCATCAGTTGGAGGGTTAATGAACGATCAGGTTCATGTGCATAAAAAACACTAAATATCAGTTTTATCTTTTCATGTTGGTCTTTTTTAATTTGGGCTTTTATTTGAATTATTTAACAACTTTTCTGCAACAAATTCTGTTGGGCTACAAGTCGATATACAAACAGGAAAAACACTGGAGGACGGAGTGTGAAAGAGTTTGATATTTGTTGCTGTTTTTTACATTTGTATCACTTCTTTAAGAAGTACGTGACATCACATCTGGAGACAAACTGAAAGAATATAAATTAATAATAAAATAAATAATATTCAGTCCTTTAATGAAAGACTCTGAAGTTTCCTCACCAGATGTTCAGGACCTGTTTCTCCTTTCATTGGTGAGAATGGATTTGGTTCTGTTGGTTTGTGATGGTCTGATTCTGCTGCAGGAAACCCGCAGCTTCCAGCCTCATTATGGATCCAGCGAGCTGTCAGCTGAAGCATCACGGATCAGCTGACAGGGAGCTTAGGCTCTATCTGCTCCCAGTTTCTAATGAGATCCACTATTTATAGCAGGAACCATTAAACCTTCTCCAGTTTCTCCCTCCGTTTTTAAAGAACACATGGCCCTGGGGCCAGAAGTGGCCCCTGGATCTGCTCCATTTTATTTATTTTTTCCTGCTCTTCAGCTTGTCTCAGTTACCTGCCGTTCCCCTCACACCTAATCTGAGTTTAATAATCTGAAGATAATAATCACTTCTTAATCCACATGTTGTCTGTTTGATGCAACACAAACTTCCTCACCCAAACATCTGGTGATTCAGGTTTTTCTCTCTTCAGCAGACCCTCCCCCCTTGATGACAAAACACCTGACGGGGAGTCGCCACATGGTTTTCATAAAGGGTGTGAACAAGCTGAAACTCCTTCCTGTTTGCTGCCGAGTCCCAGTCTCTTTGCGTGCCAGGCCCATTCCAGATGGGAGTCAGGGGTGAGTTAAAGGGGGGAGGAAATGGGGGATGACATCACCACTGTGTTACAGCTCTGATGGTTTCTGCTGGTGTTACAGGAAGGGAGGGGAGGTTTGGGATTTCCCCCGCACGCAGCCTCAAATTATGAGTCCCTGTCAGGGAAGAAGAATCAGGGTCAAAGTTCAGGTTAGCATGTCAGAGTTAACCCAGTTTATCAGGTTAACACCTCAGAGTTAACCCAGTTTATCAGGTTAACGCCTCAGAGTTAACCCAGTTTATCAGGTTAACGCCTCAGAGTTAACCCAGTTTATCAGGTTAACGTCTCAGAGTTAACCCAGTTTATCAGGTTAACGTCTCAGAGTTAACCCAGTTTATCAGGTTAACACCTCAGCGTTAACCCAGTTTATCAGGTTAACATCTCAGAGTTAACCCAGTTTATCAGGTTAACACCTCAGAGTTAACCCAGTTTATCAGGTTAACACCTCAGAGTTAACCCAGTTTATCAGGTTAACACCTCAGAGTTAACCCAGTTTATCAGGTTAACACCTCAGAGTTAACCCAGTTTATCAGTTTAGCATGTTAACATCTCAGAGTTAACCCAGTTTATCAGGTTAACGTCTCAGAGTTAACCCAGTTTATCAGGTTAACGTCTCAGAGTTAACCCAGTTTATCAGGTTAACACCTCAGAGTTAACCCAGTTTATCAGTTTAGCATGTTAACATCTCAGAGTTAACCCAGTTTATCAGGTTAACGTCTCAGAGTTAACCCAGTTTATCAGGTTAACACCTCAGAGTTAACCCAGTTTATCAGGTTAACACCTCAGAGTTAACCCAGTTTATCAGTTTAGCATGTTAACATCTCAGAGTTAACCCAGTTTATCAGGTTAACGTCTCAGAGTTAACCCAGTTTATCAGGTTAACGTCTCAGAGTTAACCCAGTTTATCAGGTTAACATCTCAGAGTTAACCCAGTTTATCAGGTTAACACCTCAGAGTTAACCCAGTTTATCAGTTTAGCATGTTAACATCTCAGAGTTAACCCAGTTTATCAGGTTAACGCCTCAGAGTTAACCCAGTTTATCAGGTTAACATCTCAGAGTTAACCCAGTTTATCAGGTTAACATCTCAGAGTTAACCCAGTTTATCAGGTTAACACCTCAGAGTTAACTCAGTTTGTAACCTGATCATAATGTAAAGGCTGATCATCAGACAACCACGCCCTGAAAACTGTTTCTTTACTAAGACTGACACATGAAAGTCCACATGATCCATCCTGAGTCACTGCAGCTAAATCATGAAGTTTATTTCTCCATTATAAGTTTAATGTTGTCGACATGAAGTAGAACTGAAAAACCAACACAAGACACAAAACAAGATAAAAGAAACAAACTAACTCACAAAAGAAACTCGATTCAACAGGTACCGTGTTTTACATCTTCTCATGAAGACAGAACCTGAAACAAAACCACAGCTGGACAGACTGTCAGGTCACATGACCTCTGTCACCTTTCATGATTGGCTGATTAACAATTGACACGTTTCTTCTGGTTTTGCTTCATTCTAATCAGAGATGAATAAAGTTCTCAGAACTGTTCTGTTAAACCAAAAGTTCAAGCTGATCAAGCAGAAAGTTAACGGAGAACATGAGGACATTCAGAATCCACCTCAGGAAGTCTCGGTTCTTTGGGCCATTCAGAACCTAAAGAATTGGGTTTGAAACTTGTCCAGGGAAGAATCCTTAACCCAGTTCATGTTTCTGCAGATGGATCTTCTGAAACAAAGTCTGAAGGACAGAAAGCTGTTTGTGAAGCTGATGATCTAGTTTGCTGTCAGTCTTTCAGTCCTGAGTCTGAGAAACAAAGACTTGAAGATGAAGAGCATCTAGACTGTCAGATGGTACATGAAGGGTAAATGTGTGTACTTGTACTTGTAGTACAGTTGTTAAGTCAGACGACTCCCAAAGTTCTTCATACTCACACGTTTAGTGATAAACTACAGATGTTCTTTGTTCCAAAACCATCATGCCACGCAGAACCCCTGGCTCACCATGAGGGCGGTCTGACTCTCCCTCCGTTTGTCCTTCTTCTTCTTCAGTCGGACCCTCCAGCAGATGGCGCTGGATCCCAGCAGGCCCAGTCCAGCCGACAGCAGGACCAGTCCCAGCACTGAGATGGTGGATCCGTGTGAGTTGAATGTGTAAGCCACCACCGTCACAACAATTCCAGCGATAAGGATGACCACGCCGAACGGCACCATACAGCGGTAGCAGGACATCTCGGTGCCACCAGTCGCTGCTGTCAGCTGGACCTCGTTGACATGTGGGACGCGTGTTGTCATGACGACGCTGTGGTCCTTCTTGGCTTTGTCCCGGCTCAGCTTGTCTGCCTGTCTCTTATACACNTCATGACGACGCTGTGGTCCTTCTTGGCTTTGTCCCGGCTCAGCTTGTCTGCAGAAATGGATGTTGGTACTCTGGTGGCGTTCCTTGGGATTCTGCCCCCCACTTTGATATAGAGGTCTTCTGGCATGGTGATTTTACTGGCGAGGAACAGATGAGCCATCTTGATGAGGTCAGAGTTCAACCAATCAGAGAGCAGCTAGCTGTAAAGAGTAAAAAGTAAAAATATCAGCAGCTTTTAATGATGTTTGTTACATTTCCTGGTTTATTTACTGTTACTTAGAATTTCACAACAGAAACTTCAGTTAACAAGTTCCACCAAGTTAACAAGTCCCATCAAGTTAACAAGTCCCATCAAGTTAACAAGTCCCATCAAGTTAACAAGTCCCATCAAGTTAACAAGTTCCATCAAGTTAACAAGTCT
Source organism: Pachypanchax playfairii (assembly GCA_006937955.1). Taxonomy (NCBI): domain Eukaryota; kingdom Metazoa; phylum Chordata; class Actinopteri; order Cyprinodontiformes; family Aplocheilidae; genus Pachypanchax; species Pachypanchax playfairii. Next base: position 983,212 of record SSNP01000016.1, on the reverse strand, counting down.
CATCAAGTTAACAAGTCCCATCAAGTTAACAAGTCCCATCAAGTTAACAAGTCTCATCAAGTTAACAAGTCCCATCAAGTTAACAAGTCTCATCAAGTTAACAAGTTCCATCAAGTTAACAAGTCCCACCAAGTTAACAAGTCCCATCAAGTTAACAAGTCCCATCAAGTTAACAAGTCTCATCAAGTTAACAAGTCCCACCAAGTTAACAAGTCCCACCAAGTTAACAAGTCCCACCAAGTTAACAAGTCCCACCAAGTTAACAAGTCTCATCAAGTTAACAAGTCCCATCAAGTTAACAAGTTCCACCAAGTTAACAAGTTCCATCAAGTTAACAAATTCAATAGAGTTAAACAGGTTTAATCAAGTCAACAAATTTCATTAAGTTAACAACTAGTTCCATCGAGTTATCAACAAGTCTCATCAGTCATTTTAAGAAGCTCATCCAGAATATTGAACTTCTTAATTTCCACGTTGGAGCTAAAATCCAGTTTCCTGTCAAACTCTATCTAGTTGGTGTTTTTCATCAGAACAAGGTTTCTGTTTCAGGCTGCTGGAAACAAAGAGACTAAAGATCCAGTTTGAACCGGTTCTGTGTTCACAACTTGACACGACTCTGGTTCATCCCTTGAGTTTAAAAATCTTGAAACTGAGTGATTCAGAGAAACATCAGCTAAAGTCCAAAGAAAAACTGTTAGAGACCCTCAGCAGGTCTGAGAACTGTTGATCCGGATAACTTGAACCAGTTACATGAGTACTGGATGAGCCTGGGGGGACTGATGGTGCAGTCATATGTTCTCATACGGGTCTCTGTAGGTTGACCCGACAGTTTGTTGCTACGCCTCTGTGTTCTGATTCTGTTTATGGAACTTTAACGTGATCCAGATGGAGGAAAGTGTTGAGTTTTATAAGACAAAGAGCTGCAGATCTGGAGACACAGCAGGAGATTCCAGGAAGTCTGACTTCATTTTAATGCTTTATGAATATTAATCAAACCTCTCGAGACCTGAAACACTCTTTAGCCACAGAAAGCTGGAGTTCTGTATCTGTTTCAGAGGAAACTTATAATTATTACATCTTTACAAAAGAAAAGATTTTAGATAATATTCCTCAGAAATAGTTCATTAAATATTTTCTTACAGTAACAATAAAGACTTTGATTCGAATGTATTTTTAACTCCGTAAACCGTTCATTTATTTTAAGGTTCCTTTGCTCCCAAGACACATACATAAAACTCAAAATGCTCTTAAAACATCCAGCTGAAAGACATCTGAGAAAATAAAACAGAAAGGGTTGGGGGGGTGGGGGGTGGACATCCCATCATGAGCCTGACTAACAGAAGATCCAAATGAAGCCTCATCAATCACATCTGCAGCTTTTACTGTGAAATGTCTGTGCTTTTATTCTGTGGACCCACAGGAAGCTTTGACATGATGTAGGTGCTGATGTCATCAACACCTTCAGTTTCTTGTTCCATTTGTTGACACGAGATTATTGGATGCAATCTGGAGCTGTATCAGAGAGACTTCTCTAGATTGAAGTGTGTTTCTGAGTCTGACGTGGTTACTGACAGGTGAAACTAAGTCTGTGATACCTGAGAAACACGTCCTCTCACCTGATGCATCATATTTACACACGCTGTGTGTTTTTATTGTGTAACATTTTGTGTTTCATGTTACAGAATGAGAACTCATTGTTCTGTCTCAACTTTGTAAAACCGCTCCATCAAACCAGCAGGTGTCATCAGATTCTGTTACCTGTTGACCACCTCACCTGGTCTTCAGCTGTCCGTCCATCAGGATTAACAGCAGTTTATAGAAACTTTGGGTTTGTNAGAAATGGATGTTGGTACTCTGGTGGCGTTCCTTGGGATTCTGCCCCCCCCTTTGATATAGAGGTCTTCTGGCATGGTGATTTTACTGGCGAGGAACAGATGAGCCATCTTGATGAGGTCAGAGTTCAACCAATCAGAGAGCAGCTAGCTGTAAAGAGTAAAAAGTAAAAATATCAGCAGCTTTTAATGATGTTTGTTACATTTCCTGGTTTATTTACTGTTACTTAGAATTTCACAACAGAAATTTCAGTTAACAAGTTCCATCAAGTTAACAAGTTCCATCAAGTTAACAAGTCCCATCAAGTTAACAAGTCCCATCAAGTTAACAAGTCCCATCAAGTTAACAAGTCCCATCAAGTTAACAAGTCTCATCAAGTTAACAAGTCCCATCAAGTTAACAAGTTCCATCAAGTTAACAAGTCCCATCAAGTTAACAAGTCTCATCAAGTTAACAAGTCCCACCAAGTTAACAAGTCCCATCAAGTTAACAAGTCTCATCAGTCATTTTAAGAAGCTCATCCAGAATATTGAACTTCTTAATTTCCACGTTGGAGCTAAAATCCAGTTTCCTGTCAAACTCTATCTAGTTGGTGTTTTTCATCAGAACAAGGTTTCTGTTTCAGGCTGCTGGAAACAAAGAGACTAAAGATCCAGTTTGAACCGGTTCTGTGTTCACAACTTGACACGACTCTGGTTCATCCCTTGAGTTTAAAAATCTTGAAACTGAGTGATTCAGAGAAACATCAGCTAAAGTCCAAAGAAAAACTGTTAGAGACCCTCAGCAGGTCTGAGAACTGTTGATCCGGATAACTTGAACCAGTTACATGAGTACTGGATGAGCCTGGGGGGACTGATGGTGCAGTCATATGTTCTCATACGGGTCTCTGTAGGTTGACCCGACAGTTTGTTGCTACGCCTCTGTGTTCTGATTCTGTTTATGGAACTTTAACGTGATCCAGATGGAGGAAAGTGTTGAGTTTTATAAGACAAAGAGCTGCAGATCTGGAGACACAGCAGGAGATTCCAGGAAGTCTGACTTCATTTTAATGCTTTATGAATATTAATCAAACCTCTCGAGACCTGAAACACTCTTTAGCCACAGAAAGCTGGAGTTCTGTATCTGTTTCAGAGGAAACTTATAATTATTACATCTTTACAAAAGAAAAGATTTTAGATAATATTCCTCAGAAATAGTTCATTAAATATTTTCTTACAGTAACAATAAAGACTTTGATTCGAATGTATTTTTAACTCCGTAAACCGTTCATTTATTTTAAGGTTCCTTTGCTCCCAAGACACATACATAAAACTCAAAATGCTCTTAAAACATCCAGCTGAAAGACATCTGAGAAAATAAAACAGAAAGGGTTGGGGGGGTGGGGGGTGGACATCCCATCATGAGCCTGACTAACAGAAGATCCAAATGAAGCCTCATCAATCACATCTGCAGCTTTTACTGTGAAATGTCTGTGCTTTTATTCTGTGGACCCACAGGAAGCTTTGACATGATGTAGGTGCTGATGTCATCAACACCTTCAGTTTCTTGTTCCATTTGTTGACACGAGATTATTGGATGCAATCTGGAGCTGTATCAGAGAGACTTCTCTAGATTGAAGTGTGTTTCTGAGTCTGACGTGGTTACTGACAGGTGAAACTAAGTCTGTGATACCTGAGAAACACGTCCTCTCACCTGATGCATCATATTTACACACGCTGTGTGTTTTTATTGTGTAACATTTTGTGTTTCATGTTACAGAATGAGAACTCATTGTTCTGTCTCAACTTTGTAAAACCGCTCCATCAAACCAGCAGGTGTCATCAGATTCTGTTACCTGTTGACCACCTCACCTGGTCTTCAGCTGTCCGTCCATCAGGATTAACAGCAGTTTATAGAAACTTTGGGTTTGTTGTGGATGTTGTTCCTCTGCTGACACAACCATCCTGCAGGATGAACCTGCTGCTTTAAACTCTTTCAGGAGAAGCTGATGCAGAAATGAAACCTGTGTTCATGTTACAGGTGTGCAGCCATGTTGCTTTCATTCATTTCATTAATCACACAGTCTTTATCTGTAACAATCACTCTTCTGTAAACAAACAGATCAGACAGCTGCACTGAGTTAGAGCTATACCAAACCTGCTGGTTCTGCAGGTAAAGAATCATCTTCATTTCTAGAAACTAGAAGTTCTTACTTCATCAGAGAGTGAAGCTCCATCCTGCATCCAGTCTGCAGAATCATAAAGGTTCAGGTTTCCTCTCCCCGTTGCTTGTCGTGCTGCATCGTCCACACTGCAGGAAAAAATGAAGGAATATGGTCATCAACAGAAGAAGGTGGGGGAACCATCATCTCCCAACACTCCTCCCCCTCCCCTCCTCCCCCTCCACACAGTCTCCCATTCAACCAGCCGCAGAACTTTTAACTCTTTCTTCCCTTCAGAGATTCTTCTATAAACTCTGTTTGTTTTTCCATTTTAAAAATGTAAAAACATGTTAAACAGAAAGAGACCTGCTTAAACCCTTGATCTGGTCCTGCTTAAACCTCCTAATCTGGTCCTGTCTAAACCTCCTGATCCGGTCTTTAAAGTTTATGAAGGTCTTTCAGATTTTTCTTTGGACTTTGGCTGGTTTTCACGTGGTCTCACTCCTTCCTGCTGCTGCATGTTGAGCAGATGATTTCGGCTCTGACAGCAGTGGAGATGATCCTGTCAGCTTCAGGAGACTTGTGTCAGACTTGACCAATAGGAGCAGAGACACCATTACCATGGCAACATAAAGGTTAAAGAATAACCGACCACCCAGTCACAGATTACTGAAAATGAGCTCACATGTAAAAGTGATGCAGATGTTGGGAATTTACTTTCTCTCGACGCACACAGACTCATCATCCAGTCAGAAGAGAGACAATGTCCTGCAGCAAGAATTCAGCTTATTATGAAGGACATCATTAAAGGACGAAGAATACATGTTTCTTAGCTCTGATCATTAGACACACCTGTCCTCACTGTGACACCTGTCCTCACTGTGACACCTGTACCTGGTGGTGTGTTCAGGTACCCTGCAGGTCATCTAGCACACTGATGTAAACAGGTTCTAAGGGTCTGATGTGACACTTGGTTCCTCTCAGCTCCTTAAATGTTCCTGGAGTTGGATCATCTGGTTCCACATGTATCTGTTCACAATGAAGCATCATCAATGTGGGACTTGGACAAAGGATGTCCACTTCTATGTCTCTCTGTTGAACCTGCTGATAATAGTGTGACACTCTAAGCTCAGTAAATATCAAACGTTAAACCTTATTCAACTTTTTTCTTTTGCTTCTAACTATTTTCTTACTGCCCTTGTTTGTTTGTAGAAATCTAAACAAAACCTCACTGGCAGCAGGTGGTTCTGGTTCTGGTTCAGGTCATGTGTGAAGGTCATCACATGGAACATCAGTTTCCCTGCAGACTGTCTGCAGGTGCAGATTTAAATAGATTCAGCTGAAAAGTTCCTGCTTTATGTTCAAGTTTCTGTCCAGCAACCCCCACCACACACGCATGCACACTCTCACACACACGCATGCACACACTCACACATGCATGCACACACTCACACATGCATGCACACACATGCATGCACACTCTCACACACACGCATGCACACACTCACACATGCATGCACACACTCACACATGCATGCACACACATGCATGCACACTCTCACACACGCATGCACTCACACATGCATGCACACTCACACACGCATGCACACACTCACACATGCACACACACGAATGCACAAACACAGACACGCACAAACACATGCATGAATGCACATAAACAGACACACGCGTGCACATTCTCACACACGCATGCACACTCTCACACACGCATGCACACACTCACACATGCATGCACACACTCACACATGCATGCACACACATGCATGCACACACACACACA
>SSNP01000016.1:907090-972744 GCA_006937955.1 Pachypanchax playfairii | reverse complement strand
GAAAACTGTTTGTGTTTCAAGATGTTCTGATAAATCCATAAACAACACCAGCAGCTGCTCGACTCAACACAAACCTGGTTTTTACTGGTCTGTGATGCTGATCAGCCTCCTGGTGTCTGTTGGTGTCAGCTGTTCTCATGACCTACAGTTACCTCTTCAGACAAAGAGCAGGAAAACTCTCCGGAAGACAGAGGCGCTTTCGAACACACAGGAAACTCTCCAGCTGCAAACATCATGAGTTAGAGGTTAATCTGTCACATGTGAACAGGAAACATGAATGAAACATGTCAGCTGACTGTAACACGTGAAACATCTGATGCCATTCTGCTGAATGTAAAACTCAAAGCATGAGGAGTCTGTTCAACCCTCCAAACTTCCCCGACCCTGTTTTGGTTCCTTTCCATGCAGGTTGTCTGGAGGTGGGTCCAGCTCTCAGGTTATACCTGGTCTCTACTCAGACCTGGATTATTGTACCACAACTGGTGATTTGGAGACAACGCCTGCCTCCTGGACTCACCTGCAGCTTGAACTCCTCACGGTTCATCAAGCAGTTTCCTCTAAAAGCTTCCAGCCAACCCCTCCAGGTCCAGTTCCAGAGATTAACCTGCAGCCACATTATTCAAATGTAAATAAACTCTTAAACCTTATGAGTATTGGGATTATTCAGCATCAGAGTCGGGCCTTTCAGTGATCATGATGCAAAGGAAACTGAGAACATGCTTCTCTTCCTCGTGAACGTTTATATTTGGGCACATAAATAGTTATGGATTTTTATTAAAAGGAGATTTAGAAAAATAACTCATGTATTCATAACAAGTAGAGCGGCACCCCATTATATGAGAGACGTTATTTACCATCAGATCTCTCAGGTTTTCAGACCAGGATCATTCAGTTTTACCTGCCATCTGGTCCAGATCAGGAGAAACTGCTTTCTGTTTGTGCACCAGAGAACTGGAACATCATCCTCCCCTCACACTTTGTTTATAAACCCAAGTTCAACGTTTATTTGCATGAACAAATAGTTCATTTTAAATATTTTTAAGTTTAGTTGAGCTTATTTTCAGATTTCCTGAGTGAATATTTATATACTTGTTTTGATGGAGGAACATGTGACTGTCAGCAGGAGTGTTTGGGGTTATTAAGATGACTGAAGCAGGTCCAAGAGCTTCTTAAAGAGATTCAATCAAATCTCATTTTACATAAAATAAAGAGAAGAAGAAACCAGCCTGCAGCAGATGGACAGAACATCTTCTATATGCAGATAAACTGAAAACTTTCACTAGAAGAAGGAACATTTCTATGATTTCCTGCAGGATCCATCATGTTGATCACTTCCTGCTGCAGATGGAGAAATGGTTTCCAACTCAAAGGTCAGAACGTCACAGAAACCCTAACCACCTATAACCAGGTCTTAGACAAGGAGGAAGTCATTTGACACACGTTCCAGACTTCAGGTATCAGGTTCCTCTTCAGAGAAGTTCCATCCTGCAGTTCAGGAGTGTCCACAGTCATGATCTGTGTAGAAGTAGATTACAGGAGTCTGAGATCAGGCCGTGCTGACAGGTTGGTTAAATGATCTGATGTTTGTGCTGAACTTGGTCACACGTCTGCATGAATCCAGTCACATTTCTGTTTCTGCAACTTGATGTAAAATCTTTGTTCTTGTGTCACTCGTCATCATGTTTTTATAGAATCCTTCTCTGAACTCCTTTTATACTTTCCTCATTAAAAAACCACAAATTAAATCTGCCTGGTGACCTGTCCAGGTGTAGCCCCGCCTCTCGCCCAATGACCCTGAGCGGTACTAAGTGGGTACAGATTCTGGATGGATCCTTTCTGCTTTCCTCTGGACTTGCAGCTCTCACTCCTCCTGCTGGATGTTCCAGATCACAGCTGATCTTGGCGAGTCCATCTCAGGTGTGGTTTTATGATCTGTAGTCAGTCCTTCTGTAACATGTAAACATGGCGGGGCTGCCCTGCTTTTTCCTGGTTTAGAGGTTATGTTTTAATGTTGTGGGTGTTTTTGTTTCTTTCCTGTGCTGTAATGATGAGGCTGCAGCTGTAACCATGGTGACTGTCAGCTCATCAGTCTGATTCAGGCTGCACAGCATATTTATTCTGATTGATGAGCAGGAGAAAAAGTTCAGACCTTTGGAAGTGCTGCAACATCTCACCTGTTAGATAAACCTGCTCAGTTTGGAAGAACAGGTTAGACAAGATGGGAGATCAAAGTGGATCACTGTGGTCTTAAAGTCCAATCATTTACATACAGTTTGTTCAAATTCTGTTTTATAAAACTTTAAATCTTTGTCAGCAGTGAATGTGATGTTCCTGTCAGAGGTGCCCGCAGGCTGCACAGGAAGCACCAGCTACCTTCTACATCAAATAGTCAGACACAAAAATTAAAGTTATGGAAACGGTTATAAATCAGCAGTGAAGTGAAGAAGCATGAAGAGTTCAAGTCTAATTATCTCTGAGAACAGCTGATTTAACCAGTCACAGTTACCTTAATGTTTAAAAAAACCTTGTGATCTGATCACAGGCTGAATTTCTCAGTTACAACTCACACAAGATAAATGATATTCAGATTTATTTAAATCAGCTTGTATGATAGAAAAACCAAAAACATGAGATGAACATGTCTGCAGCACACAGCCTTCACTCTCGGCTTGTTAACAGGTAAATTCAGCAGGTATTCTACCTCGCAGTGCAAACCTCAGATCATAAATCTAAAACCAGGTTTTCTGTTTCTTCCAGCTGATTCCTGCCTCACTTCTCTTACTGTGCGCGCTCCCGCAGCGGGTGTGAACTGCTGAGGTGTGAGACTGAAGCTGTGCTGCCATCTAGTGGTGACATGAGAACCTGCATTGAATGAGTGAGATTTTTTTTGGGGGGGGTGGGGGGGGCTGCATGAATCCAGTTAAATGACTGCCAATAAAACATTTGTAAAGATGAGATAATATAAAACCTATATTAAAAAAAAACATTTAAATTTCAGTTAAATATTTAACAAAGACTTTATTAATCATAAAATACATAATCTCCAGAACAGGTTAATTTAGTCAGCGAAAGAGGCAAAGTTTGTGCATTAGCATTAAATGTTGTATTTTAAGTAATATTTAACACAATATATATATTCAAAATGTTTAAACGTAATCTCTGCATTTAATTTGTGCTGGGGATGATAAATATATAACCCTTCATGAGATTAGGTTGTCAGAGCTCAACTAGACACGAGAAGTGAAGAAGCAGGACGAAATCATATTTTAGAAATTAATTTCTGTCTTTCAGAAATCATTTATACAATCTTATCAGTGTATAAATATACATATGATGTGTTTAACTCTAAATAAAAGTAATTTTTAAGAAATCCATTTTTTATATATATATATATATATTTATTTGTCTTAATCAATATCACATTATATTTTTGGTTAGGGAGGGCGGCGCCCTCTATTGGCCAGCTGCCACTGGAAAAATCTGTTCAAATAAACAGGAATGAGGATGAATTATTAACTGAGATCTTTAAAGATCAGCTGTCCTCAGGAACTGCAGAAAGACAAGTCCAGCACAGATTCCACTAGAACCCATAATGAAACCTGAAGTAAGGAACGTGTAATCTCTCACCACAGTGAGGCGCTGTAGAGCTGTTGTTTTTCATCTGCACCATGTCAGTAGAAACAGTGATGAGCAGGAATCATCAACAGAACGAGGTCCAGTTAAACACCAGATTGGGGGGGGGATATGCTGATTAGATTCACTTTGTTTTACCTCCAGATGATTAACATCTCTGTTCTCCCTGTGAGGATCAGTTCTACTATGATTCTTGTGAAACTACTGAGGTTCTGGTTAACGGGTTAGTGAGTTAACGGGTTAGTGATCATCCTGCTGCTCTTCCATCTCTTTATCAGGTCTGATTTAAAGAAGAAAAAATGATCTTGTTTATTTATAACAGTCTTTAAACCTTCAGGGATCATTAAAGTCAGTTTTACATGTTTATATTTTATTGTTTCAGATTAAAAGAATCAATACGTGTTTAAGAGAAATATGTTGTGTATTTGATGTTTTTACTTTATTTATTTATTTTTTTACTTTATTCCACGTGTTAAAGGAGCAGAAGGTTTGGATTTACCTCCTGACGTCGTCTGTCTCAAGCCAGCGGGTTTGTTTACAGCATGAGAGGGAATCTGCTGCATCTCTCTGGGGTTCGTTACAGCTGTTGATGTTCATGGATAAATACACCCGAGACGTTATTTAATTTGTTTAAGATGGAACTCGTCTGTGAGTTCTAGCTGCTTCTGAAGGAAGAAGAGAAGATTGAAGCTGTGGATGAAGAACGATGTGGTTTAACAGCACCCAGACACACGCTAAACCTTTAAAAGTCCAGGAGATACATCTACCCATAATGCACTGCAGCAGACACAACGTCTGCTCACAGAGTTTCAGCATGGAGGCTGATGATCTGAGGGGATGATGAAGGTTCTTCATCATGTTCTTCATCCTCCTTTAGACTTTCAACACAAGAGGATCCAGATCAGTTTTTCCGTTACTGGTTTTGGATCCTGGTTCAGTTTGAGATGCAGAACATGAATGTGTTGTAGTTGATCTGACATGATCCAGAAAGCAGCAGGTCCTCCTGAAGACCCAACAAATCCCCCCCAGACATACGATGTTCTGTTCTGCACTTGGATCACAGTCTTTGTACATCTAACACTTATACACTCCGATGTCTGATGCTGTTTGGTTCTCTGTGGACCTGGACTGAAACCTGGACCTGAACCTTGTAACCCAACCTGAATGCAACACAGCCTCCAACCCAAAATCTGGAAAACTCCGTGGACTTCTGGGACATGAGGTTTATATTCTGATACTCAGTGTTTGCTGGTGTGTTCCAGAACTTGAGGACACTTGTCCTGAGGATCCATGAGCCGAGACCCCTGTCAGTTCCTACAAAACCGAAGCCAGTCCCGTTTCTGAACCTTATAATGGACCACAGTGTGTCCAGCTGGGACATCTACTAAGATAATCCTACCTGGAACCCTACGAGGCCACGGGGACCTCGTAGGACGTGATGAAGTGGCTCTCGGGTCGGTGAGCCCTGGTGTAGAACATTCAGAACATGTGTGTTTGGAAGTTTTGAACCTGGAGGTGTGAAGAGGACGGTTTCCACTCGTCTTCTTTTTCCTTTATGACCAAATAAAGTTAATACGTTTGTGAAACAAAGTTTACGAGACGGAGTCTGTTGTTACGTTACTGACATGATGAAGGATGAGCTGCTTCTGATGATCTGGTCCTTAAGAACCCAGAAACTTCAACAGAACTTAGCAGGAACCTTTTAAAAAAGTTGCAAACATAAGAACTCTCCATCTTCCTGCAGTTTGTTGAGTGAAACGCTGAACAGAGTTCTGAACGTGTTTCCAGAGGAGGAGACGTGTCAGACATGAAGCTCGTGAGCAGGTTGGTGATCATGTTTCTGTTCTGGATCAGAAGAGGAACCCTCTTCCTCATCAGTGTGTCTTGTATTCTCAGGCTGGACGGGCTGTTTGGTCCCGTATTGATTCAAATTCTGATGCGTTCTTCTTTATACGACCATGTTTGGATCTTTGTCCTGCTACAAGAAGCAGGAGATCCGTTTCCTTTGAGACGTGATGTGCTGAAGAGCAGGACGACGTGCTGCTCGGTGTTTTCAGACTCAAACATCTGACTGATCTCTGCTCATGATGACTGCTGTGGGATGTTTGTTGGTTTTATTGTTGGTCTCATGTGAAGAGAAAACTGATGTTTGTTTGGAGTGCTGCTTGGCCAGAACGTTCTCATGAAAGAGGTTTGAATTCTCTGGAGTCTTTCGCCTGCATGAAGACAGACATGAAGACTGATGGGACAGACATGAAGACTGATGGGACAGACAGAACAAGCTGCAGAACCTGAAACGCTCAGAGTTTTTGTCCAAACTGCAGATAATTACAGCTCATTAACAGCCTCCTTCCTGTTTGAACTTATCTCTCTGAGACGTCTCGACTGACAACACGTCCTTCTGGAAAATACCTCCTGATTCATTTTTATCTCAACTTCACAAACTTTAATCTTTTTTATGTCCTTGTATCCTGCTTTATCTCCTCTGCCTCTTTCTTCTGCTCCCTTGTCTTCCATCTCTTTTGTCTTCCCTCCTCCTTCTTTCTGTTTGTTCTTTTCCTCCATGCCAGCCTTCTATCTTTCATGTTTTCCTTCCTTTCTTCTCTGTCCCTCCTTCAGCTGAAGCACCAGAGGAACCGAGGGGAACTTGGACCCTCCTTCCTGCTCATTGTCCAATCACAGCTGAGTGGGAGTCAGAACCGAACCGAGGCTCGGCCGCCTCCAGATGTGGGACTTGTTGGGCGTGTGAGCGCTCAGTTAACCGCAGTGAAATGTGAGCCTGGTCCGGCCTGGATTTTAGGATGTTTAACACGAGCCAGAACAAAGACGCGTTTCCAGACGGGATTCCTTCCTGAGCAGATGTTTCTGTTTGGGAAAAGGGAAGAAAGAAGAAGAGCGAGTTTCTGCAGAGGAAGGAGGAGATAGACGGTAAAGTTTCCTCTTCAGCCAGCTGTGCAGCTGAAGAACAGCTGTTTGCAGCACTTTGAAAAACTGCCTGTTTTGGTGAAACTGCGTGTCTGGGTTGGACATTTGCCGTGAGACACTCAGATTTGGTCTTTAATTTCCATCACCGGCTGATTAAGTGACCACAACAGCAGCCACGTGTAGCCGCTCGTGTGCGTCTTTTCCGCACCAACTGCCGCAGCGGCATGTGACGCCGTGTCCGGGTTCCATCCAGAGGGTGTCTGTGTTCCAAACTACCGGGAAGATTCTCACTTCTGCGTTTCGGATTCAAACTTTTAGATGGATCCGTGTTGGCCCGTTACCATGACAACACGAATAGACTAGGGTGAAATGCTACAGTCAACAAAGTTTCGTTCTGACAACAAACCAGCTGATTTCCTCCCACCTGTTTGTTCCTGTGCGGGTTCCAGTGGTCACGGGGTGTCAGGGGCGGGGCTACACCTGGAAAGGTTCATCACTGATCCATACAGAGACAAACACCCACTCACACACCACGCTGAGGGTCAGAGTCATCAGGTAGCTAACATGCATGTTCGTCTGTAGGAAGAAACCTGAGAAACGTCACACACACGAGGAGAACATGAGATTATACTTCAGACTGCATAGCTAATTAATGCTAGCTGCCAATTAACTAATATTGTCTCCAGGTTTAGCAAACTATTAATGTAACTTCCTGCCAACAAACAAGAAGGAGAAATACTTCAGCCCTTAAGTTATACTAGTTAAACAAACTACTGCCATTGGGGAAGATTTGATTGTCACCTCGTATCTGATCACATTCAGCTTTGATCAAAGTTATTAATCAGCTCGAGCTCTGATCAGGATTGATATGATGCTCATCTGCACATAATTATTCTAAATGTGTTTGGTAAGGAGCTGCAAGAGTGGGCACAGCTCACTGGCTCCACCCCATTTACAACAGAGCTAGCACAGAGGCTAGCAGAGTGGGTGGAGCTTTTATGTCATTGTAAATAGACTGTCTGGAGACCCGGCAGTTTGGGCCCCAACAGGTCTGTCCTGATCAGCTAACGCCCACTTTGACCTTATGACGTGAACATGACAGATATGTAATCAATTGTCCTTTAGAACATTTGAAGCCAGATGTGTGCATGATGCAATAAACATGACACTGATTTTGACTCATGTAACTCCTCTGTTGTTGGGTAACAGCTGATCTGTCCTCGTCTGATCTTTACCACAGATATGGCTGAAGATGTCTATGGATTCTGAAAACTCCTGTGTTCTGCTGTCATCTCGAGACTCCAGGACTTCCTGTATCTTCCAGAGTGCTGATGAGAAGGATGAGATCCCAGGAGTTGGAGAGGAGAGGTAACTGTCTGATAAGTCATACAGTATGGCGTTGGTATTGAGACTCATTCTTGAGCAAACAAAAAGTCATTCTGAAGTTAAGTGGAACTCGTCTGATAATCTACATTACGATAGCTACTATCACAATTAGAAAATAGCCTGATTCGAATGATGTCGATAGATGTAATATAAGGAAAATATAGAAACTTACCAAAATCGTAATGTAGATTATACTTCACATTAACTTCACATCACCGAAAACACCGACCGGGTGGACACCTTTTACAGTGTTGCCGGAACCCTGTGAAGCAGCCAATCACGATGACCTTCTCTGAGGCTTGTGATTGGCTGGAATTGTAGCACAATTGTCAGACCTGCATTGAGTTGAGCGCGCGCGCCGGCAGTCCTGAGGACAGGTGCTGCACTGCACGCACGCAGAGAGAAACAGTTGATGGAGCCGGTAAAGGGAACTGAGCGAGAGTTTGTATCGTGGTTGTGCACAGATAGGAGCAAGAGTGGAAATAAATTTTGTGTGTATATTATTTATTTTTCTTGGCTCAGATGTGTTTTCTTCTTTGAGTAAAAATATTTTCTACTCAAACTTTAACTCACGTGCAAGCTCAAAATATTTCTTTGCGCTCAGAATGACTTTTTGTTTGTTCAAGAATGAGTCTCAATACCAACGCCATAATACAGACCCTGAGATGGACAAACCAGGTATAAAACAGAACCTGTTGTCCTCTCCTTCTGTCCCTTGCAGCGTTCTGGAGATGCTTAGTTACTCTAAGTTCTCGGACCTGGAGGCATGGCTGTGCATGCCATCTTCTCTACTCCTGTCCAGGACTCTAAACTCCATCCTCACGTCCTCGTCTAACTCCACCCTGTCCTCAAATGCATCCAGCCTCTCGTCCAACTCCCTTCCCATGTCACCGTCGTCCTCCCGCCGCTCCACCTGCAGCGAGCCAGGAGAGATCAGCACACTCCTCAGGTAACTCACCTGTTCATCTGAAACCAACACCACAGACTTCATATTGAGACTGAAGAACGGTTGGAAGAGTTTTTTCTTTGAGACGAGCTGTAAGTGTTTGTTGGTTTATAATAACTCCAGCTCAGAGACACTGGAATACTGACATGTAACAGAATTCATTTCACCTGATTTATTGATAACAGCTTCCTATAAAAAGCAGCAGGTGAAACTGATCTTCATCTCTTCACATATTTTATAGTCAAACCTTGTTGGGAGTGTTGGAGGAACCTTGTCTGGTCTCTGGTTAAAGTTAGCAGCTGTTGTTGAGATTTGAGTAGCGGCTTTTGTCTTCCTCCATTCATTAATCTCATGTTCATCAGATAAACTGATACCTGAAACACCAACTCTCACTTGTCCTGATTCCTCGCTCGCTCTCTCTCTCACTCTCGCTCTTTCTGTCTGTCTCTCTCTCTTTCTCTCCCTCTCTCTCTCTCACACACACACACACACACACACACACACACAGTGATGTAAGGTAATACTTCTTGCTGAACACCTGAGCACATCGTTTCCTCCAGCAGCATTTCGTCCAGCATCGTTTCCTCCAGCATCGTTTCCTCCAGCATCGTTTCCTCCAGCGGCGTTTCGTCCAGCATCGTTTCCTCCAGCGGCGTTTCGTCCAGCATCGTTTCCTCCAGCGGCGTTTCGTCCAGCATCGTTTCCTCCAGCAGCGTTTCGTCCAGCATCGTTTCCTCCAGCATCGTTTCCTCCAGCATCGTTTCCTCCAGCGGCGTTTCGTCCAGCATCGTTTCCTCCAGCATCGTTTCCTCCAGCATCGTTTCCTCCAGCGGCGTTTCGTCCAGCATCGTTTCCTCCAGCGGCGTTTCCTCCAGCGGTGTTTTCTCCATCTCACATGAGTTTGTTCACATTTCATTTTGGAAGCCTGAGAATCTTTGGTTCTCCATCAGAACCGGGTCATGGCTTGTTCAGATGTTCTGGATGTGCTTTTTTTCCTGTCGATATGATGTTGTCTAGTGTGTTAATCTGAGATGCTGAGCTGGACTGAGCTGCTGGATTTTATTTTAAGGAGGAAAAAGAAAAGACATCAGTCCAGAGGATCATGGAAACATCGCAGCTATGTAGTCTCAGAGGACCAGCGTCATGCCAACAGGTACCAGGTCCCAGGCCAACAGGTCTCAGGTCAACAGGTCTCAGGCCAGCAGGTCTCAGGTCAACAGGTCTCAGGCCAGCAGGTGTCAGATCAACAGGTCTCAGGCCAGCAGGTCTCAGATCAACAGGTCTCAGGCCAGCAGGTGTCAGATCAACAGGTCTCAGGCCAGCAGGTGTCAGGCCAAAAGGTACCAGGTCTCAGGTCAACAGGTATCAAGACTCAGACCAGCAGGTCTCAGGCCAGCAGGTGTCAGATCAACAGGTCTCAGGCCAGCAGGTCTCAGATCAACAGGTCTCAGGCCAGCAGGTGTCAGATCAACAGGTCTCAGGCCAGCAGGTCTCAGATCAACAGGTCTCAGGCCAGCAGGTGTCAGATCAACAGGTCTCAGGCCAGCAGGTGTCAGATCAACAGGTCTCAGGTCAACAGGTCTCAGATCAACAGGTCTCAGGTCAACAGGTCTCAGGCCAAAAGGTACCAGGTCTCAGGTCAACAGGTCTCAGATCAACAGGTCTCAGGCCAGCAGGTGTCAGATCAACAGGTCCCCGGTCAACAGGTCCCTGGTCAACAGGTCCCTGGTCAGTGTAGAACTTTGTGTAAATGTGACTCTTATTTAATTTCCATGTGAAAGTTTTCAGCAGAACATTTCTAGCTTTAGATGTTCACGTCAGAACTTCTGCTGTTGGTTCCAACACAAAGATGAGAAAGTTTGAATATTCAAAATGTAAAATCTGCATTTGTTTTTATTCTAGTTTGATATTTTTGTGTTTTCTCTCCTGAAGATCATCAGAGAGACACTCTACCTTCCTCACACCTGCCCTGGGAAACGAGATGACGTTCCTGTCCACGCCGCTGCTGCCCATCCTCTCCTCCACACCCGCTGCAGCTTCAGAAGCAACTTCTCAGGCCTCAGCAGACGCCTCGGCTTCCAGCAGTGGCATCAGCATCAGGAAACGACGGCGACTCGCTGCCAGTCCTGGAGGACTTCACTGGACCTCTGCAGGTCAGAACAGACCACAAAGTTTTCATCTTCTTCTTTAAATCTTGTTTTAGAAATTTCTGTATCAAAAGGATTTAAAAGCAACTTTAAGTGAAAGGTGAGGCGTTCCTCAGGGATCTGCTGTGCCATTTTATTCTTCCTGTACAGTTTCTTTACATCACAGTGACTGAGTAGGAAGCAGGAAGGTCACCGCGTGGTTCCACGCGTGTCGGGTCACCGCGTGGTTCCACGCGTGCTGCTGGTCACTGATAAACACACGTTAGAATCAGGAGTTTCGGAGGTATCGCTCTGTCATGGCAGCCAGATGTGAGTGATGCGTGTGAAGACCTGAACATCGGTGTTAAACTCAGAATCTCAGGATGTCAGCGGCCCAGACCGGATCACTGTCAGGACTGAGCAGGAAAAGGGGGTCAGTTCATCCAGTATCTGAACCTGCTGCAGTTGATTCAGGACCCAGAACAGAAAACTGAATGTAACTTTAGTCAGAAAACAACAAACATCTGACATCAAACACAATGTGGAGTGAAGGAATGTTGAAATGTAAAACAGATTTGACAGAAACCAGGAGAGAGCTGGAATAAATAACAACATGGAACTCATGAGGGTTTACGAAATCCAACAGGAAGAATGAAACAACTAAAAAACAATAAACAGCAAGTAACTAACTGCTGGTACCAAAACACGAGATTAAAAAGTTCTAACTGGACCTCAGAAACCTGCAGAAAAACTAGTTCCTGGTTCAAACATAAAGGACTACAGAGTAAGAACCATCAGCTGATTGTAGCTGTAAACATCTGGCTTGTTTTTCCTCCTGAAGGGTTTTAGATGAACAGCTGTTTACAGGTGATATCATGTTCAGGTGTGTTGGATTAACAAAGCTGAGCTTCGTGCTGGTTGGAATCTTGAAGCATGGTTTTCATCCTGTGGACATGATTTACATTCAGGAATGTTTTTAACACAAAGTGCTGCTGGTGTTTACTCTGAGGAGAATTCACTTCCTGTGGGAGTCGCTCTGTTCTCTGGCTCCACCCTTCAGGAGAATGATAATGAGCTTCCTGTTTTACAGATTAAAGCTGCTGTCTTTGTTCAGATGGACATCTATCAGGTGTTTGACTCTGTTCCTCCATCGCTGCGTTACATCTCATAAACTCTGGAGATTTAAACACATCATTTTATTCTACAGCTGGTTTATTTATTCATTCACATATTTGCTTTGTGTCTAATTGTTAAATCCTGATCTGATCAACGGGCTCTTCAGACCTGGTACTGGATCAGTTTAATATTCAAACACGAACTTGATTACAAACATCACATAGCTGCTCTTCATCATCCCACCTGGGTGGGGGGGGTACCTGATGCAGATGAGTCTGAGTTTCAGTCTGGACCAGCAGAGGACGCTGTGACTCTGTGATGATGCTTCATTATATAAAGTTCTCTCTGTTTGATGGTGGCTCATTTACATACAGACAAAACATCTCAGCATGTTTAACATCATTAAGGCCCGTGTTGCCAGGGTTACGTGTTCCAAACCTAGAACCCAGATCAACAGGTCCTGGTCAAACCACAGATAAGAACAGTTCTAAATGAGACGGGACCTGGACCAAGAGGAGCTGTGTGTTCTGGTTTTATCCTGGTTAATCCTCCAGACTTCTTTAGACTTTGTTTAGTCACTCAGTTTCAGTCCACGGGCTGAAACTGGAGCCGAGTGTTGTTACAAGTGGAGGACAAAGGAAAGGACATCAGACCAACAGTGTCTCCAGCACAGGACAGGATCTGAAAGTCACAAGGAACAAAACCATCAGACCTGAACCAGGACCTGAACCAGGACCTGAGAGCTTCAGTTCTGTAAAGTCAGACAGTTTTTCATTTAGAGCATCTGTCTTTCAGAAAGATCGTCCCTGATTAAACATTCATGACTCTGTCTCACTGTGAACCACATACAGCAGCTGTTGCCCCCCCCCAACCACGCTTGAGTAAATCCTCATGGTTCAGATAAAAACTTCACATCAACACGGTGTTTAATCAGGACATTCTGCATGTCCTGCTGTGAAATATTTAATAATCAGCGTGACAGGTGAACAGTCCACATGATGTACTCAGGTGTTTAACAGAACTCAGTGGCGCCACCTGCAGGAAACTCCTCAAGCTGCTTCACCTGAACAGAGTCTGTGTTGTTCTTTTCTGCCTGGAGAGTTGAAGCTCATCGGTGACTGATCACATGATGAATCAGCTGTTTAAACCCTGCTGTGTTTTCCTTCAGAAATGGACACGTAGTTTTATATCAGGAAGATGTTTTTTATTTCACGCTGAAACATTGAAGTTTTAAACGTGATGCAGGTTCACAGTTTCATCTTCTGTTTCACAGTCCAAACTTTTATTTTGAGATGTTCTTAGTGGAAACAGCTGGACCGTCTGAGGGAGATTAAAGGAGTTTGTGTTTGAAACGTTTGACCTGCATCAGGTTCATCTCTTCAAAACATCCAGGGAACTTCCTGTCTTTAATCTCTTACAGTCTTCATACATTTATAATGCAGTATGCTCAGGTGGTCAGCTGCAGTTGACACCTGACACCCCCCCCCCCACACACAAACACACACACACAGGGCATGAATGGAAACATGAGACCAGCTCACCTGGGAAGCCTCTGAATCAAACAGGGCTTTTAATTTGAAACTTTGTTGAAAACATTTGGGGCTGTTTATTTTGACTTACATGTTGAATTCACCTGCTTTACTTTTATAATCCAACACAGCAAATTCTAAGATCCCTGAAAGAAAAGGACACATTTCCTTCGGAGACTGTGTTTCCCAGTCCTGATCCGCAGGACTCACTGCCCTGCATGTGTTAGATGTTTCTCCACTCAGCACATGATGATGGATAATTAATAGGCTTCTTCTGTAGTTTTCAGGTAATTTGCTTATTAGAATCAGCAGTTGGAGCAGGAACACATCTAAAACATGCAGGACCCTGAAGACCAGGTCTGGAAAACACTGAATTATTAGATTAGATTATTTTAGATTCTGTCTCAGAGAAGAAGAAGAAACACTGTCTGTTATACCAGCTGGATCATTCAATGTGTTTGTTGTTTATGATGTTAACAGCTGGAGGAAAGTGTTCATGAAAATAAATCTGATATTGATTTTAATAATTTAATTTCTGTTATTATTCACAGAAAGAAACACAGAATGGAGACGATGTCTCAGGGTGAAACAACTGTGTCTTCTACAGCATCACCACTGGTGTCTTACTCCCTGTGTGTGCACGTGCATGCGTGCACGTGTGTGTGGTGTATAGTAACAGCTGGTTATCTCTGGTTTCTGTCATCTAGGTTCAGTGCAGAGAGACTTCTGGTCACCTGATCTGCCTCCTGGATCAGCAGCAGGAGGCGGAGTCAAAGGATCAGGTGAAGGTGGAAGGAGCCTTCCTCTGAGTGAGATGGGTAGAGTGACACCTGTGTGGGTGACAGGTGGGAGGGGTGCTCTGAGAAAAACTGTTTCAACTGATGATGAGCTGCTGCGTTCGACGGGTGGCGAGCTGAAGCTGCTGGACCGAGTGGAGAAGAACCGCAAGAAGCTGCATAACATCAACGTGAGTTTCTCTGTTCCTCTATTAATAACACTGAAAATATCTATTATATTTGATAAATATCACTTCCTGTCGTGCCTCTGAGGTGTTTGGTGGCTCAGACTTCTTCCTGGTCCAGTATTAGGAGCCAGGTATCTCGAACCTGGTGCTCAAAGCGGATGCAGATGTTAAACCTGACAGTCAGACTCAATCAGTAAGTTTCTTCCAGCTGATGAAATATAGTCAGTCATTTCACAGCAGCATTATGAGACAATAATCTACAGCTTTGTTACTGAGCTGGAACGTTGAACACATTCCCTCCTGCTGCTTGATCCTTCTAGACCTCCATGGTCCTCTTGTGTCTGAGCTGCTACAACCCCGCCCTTTGTCTCAGATCAGCTGATCAGCTGCTCCTGACCGAATGCAACACTGAGCAACAACTTAGAAGAGACTGTGCTTTTATTGTGAAATATCACTATATTATATATCACTCTAACCAGTTCACCTTCCAGTCTGTAGGTTTCACATCTGATCCTCTTCAGTGTTGTTTACCTGCAGCAGGTGACTCTTCTCTTTTATCTTCACTATGAATCTGTATTAAAGGAGATACACACTGCTCATATTTAGGTATGAAAACTGTTTGTTGTTTGACTTTGTGGGATGTGAGAGCCTGTCATTTTCCCCATGATTAATTGAATTTATGAATTGATTTTTTATGTGAAAGATCTTCAGGAAGTTGTCTCTTTTATTGTGAAGGAATGACTGAAGTTGAATCTTGGATCTGTAGCTGAAGTTTCTCGTTCTCTTTAATCTTATCTTTGCCTTCTGTTGCTGTTCACGTGTCGGGGTTTTTATTTATTAGTGCGTCTGCTGACCTGCACTGTTGAACTCTGTCAGACCGTCGCTGTGCAGCGGTGACGTCATCGTGTTAGCTGTGAGGTTGTTTGCAGCTCGTTGACTTGAACCTCTCGTTTCCACCTTCACACTCAGATGTTTGATAAACTCAGTCTGTTTGTTTGTTGATAAAAGATTCATCACCAGGAACCTCCCACTCAGTCAGGATCACATGACCTTATGACCTTTTAGCTTATTGCTACAGATGTTTCCTGGTGAAACAGCATCAAACTTTACCACCGAGTGTTTGAACACCGTTTCTTTATAACAAGGTTCAGGACTCATGTCAGATACATCAAACACATTAAATCATCTTTGATTTTGTGTGCTGAGTAACAAAGTAACATTCGTGTGAACAGCAGGACACTTCACAGCAGAAAGGACTTTCCTATCAGAACCAGCTGAGACATTTCTGTTGGATCAGAACAACATGGATCAGATTTTCTCTCTTGGATAAGTTTCTGTTGGTTGTGACCTCTGCAGACCAGGAACATCTCACAGAGCTGACCCAGCTTCAGTGGTGCTGTTGAGCTGTTTCCACGGCAGAGTGAGGTTTATACATTTATTTAGTTTATTTGTTTATAACATTCTTTTTGTCTTTCATACTGAAAACAAACTTTCAGAGCAGCAGAAGGAGAAAATGGCTCAGATTAATGTTGTAACATTCGAGGACTTTCTGCTTCGTGTCATGTTCATATTATTCCCCTCAGCTCCAGCAGGAGGCGCCCTCTCTCCTCCTGCAGTGAGTTGCTTCCAGCAGTAAATAAAAACCTGCAGCTCCTCCAACCCCATGAAGACTTCTACACACAACAAACAGTCCTAGCAGATCAAGTCCTCCTCGAGCTGACCCAGCATGTCCACCCTCCTGAGCTGCATGTCCACAGAACCCAGACCAGAACCTCTGTCCACACATCTGTCCAGAAACCTGCTGAATTCCCTGGAAACAGCCTTTTTCAGAACCTTCTACATGTTCAGGATTCTCTGCAGAGAGCTGCAGGAGAAAATCACATACCTGTAACATCAAACAGAGAAACAAATATAGAAATAAAGACATTCCACTTTAAGCTGCTTGGAGTTTGTGGAAATTGTTCCTTTTATTCCCACAGTGGGGGGGCAGCAGATTGAACACAATTAGATTGTGGCTTCAGCTGAAGGTCAGTGGAAACACCTCTTCTAGGAGCAGCCAGACAGGACGTGATTACAGTCTGCTGTTTGTGAGCGAGTGCTGAAGAAGTCCTGCTGTTAAACATTTCAGTTCCTCTCCAGCTTCTCTGATTCAGCTTGTTTTATGTTCCACTACACACAGCTGATCTGAAGACCTCTTCATTAGTCTGGTCTCTCTTCACATCGTCACTTGTTTCTCCCGCTGAGCCTCAGATTCAGGTGCACACATGTAAACACACGACCCTGAACAGGGTTGCTCGTCCTGATTCTCAGGAGAGTCTGTGGTTGTTGAAACGTTGCTGTGAATCAACATGTCCGAAATAAAAATAAAAACTATGACGATTTTATAAAGAAAATCTGGTTGAAATGAAGGAGTTTATCAGTCCATCACCTCCAGCAGCTCGTTACCTCTTCAGGTGTTCAGCATTGATCTGGGAGTTTACCTGTCCAGGTATGTTTGACTGGACTGATGGAGGAGTTTAACTGTTCATCAGTAATGTGAGCTGAGGTGGACTGAAGTACCTGTTTACTGATCCAGGAGCTGCACAGGAGAGGTGTGTGTTGTGCTGTGTTGACTCGTCGTCTCTGTACACAAACACTTACACAGTGGCGTATTAAGCAGCAGTCCTCCCACGGGTCTAATCACATCAGGGCACAAGTCAAGCAAGTCTTTCTGAACATCCATTAAACTGCTTTTCTGCTCCAAGTCCTCCGTGAATCAGCCACCGTGAAATATTAGCTCCATAAATTCAGCCTGCCATCTTATTAGGCTTAATTCCTTGTAAAAACACGGCGCTGAGCGGGGGATTGGTGCGTCCCCCATCACCCTGCACCTCTCAGAGTGTGTGTCTGCATGATATGAGCAGCCTGCATAAATATATGAGAAGGTCTGCAGTAGCACACGGGAGGTTTCCTGGTTTTTTACAGCTGCAGTGACTTTAGCAGACTGAACCAGTTCCCAGCAGGTTCCAGCGCTGGTGGACAAACAGTCTGCAGGGTTTCAGGTCTCTACATTAGAATGAAGACAAAGACATTTTCCAGGTTTCAGGCTCTGGGTTTTACTAAA
This sequence comes from Pachypanchax playfairii, assembly GCA_006937955.1. NCBI lineage: Eukaryota > Metazoa > Chordata > Actinopteri > Cyprinodontiformes > Aplocheilidae > Pachypanchax > Pachypanchax playfairii. Next base: position 955,016 of record SSNP01000016.1, on the reverse strand, counting down.
GTCTCCAAAAACCAAAATGTTGCTTTAAACCTGCAGGTTGAAACACAGATTAATATTATTAAACCAACATGAACTCGATGAAGAACTCCATCCATCCATCTGCTTAACCTGCTTCTTCCTGTTCAGGATCACAGGGAGATGGTGTCTCCAGTGCTCCAGGGCTCCAGAGGCTCCAGAGGCGGGGTCACATCTGGACAGGTCGCTAATCCATCACAGGTCACATATAGACAAACATGGACACACCCCCAAAGGGACAGTTTAGAGCCGCCAGTTAAGCTCATGCATGTTTTTGGACAGTGGGATGAAGCTGGATTCCGTGTAGGAAACACACACATGCCCGAATTCGAACCTGGGACCTTCACGCTGCAAGGCAACATCGCTACCCAGTGCTCCACCGTTCAGCCCCCAGTGAAGAATGGAAACTTTTAAATTGTGAAATAAATCCAGAAACAGATGAGCCTTTCTGTCTGTGTGTGCACGTGCTGCGCACGTGGGTTAATCTAGCAACAAGCTGCTAAGTAAAAATATCCCGTCCAACATAACTTTCTTAATTTGTTAAAACACACATGCGCGCACACAAGCCAGTTAGTAACAGAGAATACAAACTATCAGATAAACCAGTTCTTTGTAGTTTAACTAGTTGATAAAGAAGATTAACTCTGTTAACTTTAGAAAAACTTTCATTTAAATTCTTTACAAACAGAAAATAAAACAGCAGGTTTTGAGTAGAAAGGAGTCTTCATCACTCGTATGATGAAACAAAAAGTACATTAAATACAATGTGATGTAAAAATGAATTAAAACTCTTTATTTTAGTTGGTTCTGCTTCTGTCCCTTCAAGTCCTCGTCAGGGTCACCAGGCTGGAAACACACAGACCTCAGAGCAGTCAGCTTGTCATTCAGATGGTGGGCGAGCCCGGCAGCCAGCGCCGGTGCCAGAACCAGCAGCCGGTGGCAGGAGGCCCAGCTCAGCCTCCTGGTGGGGTCATGAATGCTGGCATTGCTGCAGTAATTAACCCGAGGAGAGGCCAAGCAGCCACCACAGAGCGCCCTCTGACACGCCTCAGAATAAAACCTTGTTCAGATTATTGAGATGAAGCAAAGGGGCGAGCTGAGAGTGGGGGGGCGCAGCTGTCTGCGGTCAGGCTGAGTGAGAGAGAGAACAAGGTAATATCAGTTCAAATTAGTGGTAAACCTTGACGGGCAGATGGACCGGACCACTGAATGACTGGGGACTTCTTCTACATGTTAAACTTTAAACTGAAAGCAGAAGAGTTCAGCTACTTACCAAACACCCCAGATGCACACAGATGTTCACATGCACAGAGGAAAGCTGTTTCACGTTGTTCAGTTCTCCAGCTGTGAGACCAGATCTGGTCCCCGATCAGAATCTGATCCAGAATCTGAGACGTCTTTGCTTGAAACTCTTTATAAGAAGAAAAAAGATAAAAATCCTAAGAATCAAACAGGATGAACGTCAGGAAATCATTTCCTGTTTCCTGCAAAAAAACAAGATGAAAGTCTTTTTAAGAAAACGTTACGTTTGAGGTCCACATCAAGAAGCACAGAAAGAGAAATAAAAGCAGAACATTTCCTGTTCCTTCAGTCTGGGTCTGAGTTCTGTTCATCATGGTTGGTTCTGTTAGTTTTCAGCAGTAAAACTCATAGAACTCTTTGTGTCTGCGTGTTTGTGTAGATGAGCAGAACATTTTCAGCTGATTTGGGTCTAAATGTGACTGTTGGACTTGGAGGGAAAGCGTGTGATGTTTTACTGAGTTTTAATTGTTTCGCTAGTTCAGCTTTTAAATACTTGAATGTTTGATCTTCCTCTCAGGTGTTTTTATTTCAGGCTCAATAAAGAAGCAGTGGTCTGAATAAGGAGCCTTGTGGTACACAAACTTTTAATGGAACACAAACTTTTGCAGGTTTTTAACTTTATTAAAAGCTGAAGCTGTTACAACATCTGGCCCTGCAGCTGTTTTACAGACTCTGGATCTCTGATGTAACTAGTGTTTGTGAAATGAAATGGTTTTATTTGTGTTTCCGGGATCCTCCATCTCAGCTGATGAGTTTCTATCCTGTGTTGCCTTCACAGAGCGTGGGAACAACAGAACACTACGACAGCAGGAAAAAGTGAGTCTTCAACTCTTCTGTTTTCATCACATTGAACATCTCAGTACCAGATAATCCCGTCTCATTTCTGCTCTGTGGTTCATTTTGTTGTGAAACTTCCCTCGAGCTCTGAAGTAATAAGTCCTGATTTAATAAAACAGGAAGCAGAAACTCCGCAGATTTTTCCGAGGGAATGAAACTCAGTTATCACTGTTTTATTACTTTCCTTTTTCACTGAGTGAAATGAAACTGAGCAGATATTTTTAGCTGAAGTACTAAAACTTTAAAGATAAAAGAACAGAAGCTTCTCCTGACTGAACGTTTCAGAGTCACAGGATGTTTAACTGGAATAAACTCGTATCTGAACATTCTTCTGATTAAACTGATTAAGACAATAATTTATTTTAGTTTGTAAAATAAAACTTTAAGACTGTCAGTGTGTCACAGAAAGACACAATTTAGTTTCTTCAGCTGCTGCCGGAAAGATGGAATCAGGAAGTTTTCAATAATTCTAATCAGCAGTTTTGAGTTCAGCGGGTGTGGGTTCGGCGGGTGTGGGTTCGGCGGGTGTGGGTTCGGCGGGTGTGGGTTCGGCGGGTGTGGGTTCGGCGGGTGTGGGTTCGGGGCGGGTGTGGGTTCGGCGGGTGTGGGTTCGGGGCGGGTGTGGGTTCGGCGGGTGTGGGTTCGGCGGGTGTGGGTTCGGGGCGGGTGTGGGTTCGGCGGGTGTGGGTTCGGGGCGGGTGTGGGTTCGGGGCGGGTGTGGGTTCGGGGCGGGTGGGGGTTCGGCGGGTGTGGGTTCGGGGCGGGTGTGGGTTCGGCGGGTGTGGGTTCGGCGGGTGTGGGTTCGGGGCGGGTGTGCGAGTTCAGCACCTTGTCAGATCTTTCCACAGTTACTTCCTGGTCCGGGTTTTTCTGCTCCGCCTTTGCATCACATTAGTTTTTTTATTTAATATCGTGTGTGATTCTTCTGGAGAACTTTGGCTTGTTTTCTTACAACTCAGAGAAGGTTTGATTCACTGAGTGATATTCTTCAGATTTGGTTCTTCTAGCAGCTGATCCATTCGTTTAGATGGTCAGAAGAACTCACACCAGAACTTATAGGTGAAAACCTCCTAAAGCAGAACATTCTGTGTCGTCCATGTCTGTGATTCTGCTCAGTAATTCCATAAACGATGGTTTCCTTGGAGAAAGAGGCAGATCAAACTTCACTTGGTAAGGTCTGTTGAGTCGGAACGCGTGCACACACACACATGCACAAACATTCAGCACACACTCCGACGTTTAGGGGCCCGAAGTAGCTATTAAGAATAATGGCCTCTGGCTACTGGTTGCCATGGCGATGGAGGCAAGGAAAGAAAAGCAGATTTCCAGGATCTGATGAACGGTGGAGAAAGTGCTCATCTGTCTCTTATGAGAACAAAAGATGTTCTCAGTTAACATGTGATATGCAACAAAATGGTTGCGATTACAATCTGAAGTGAGATTAATCAGGTGAAAAGGGGCGTGTCACTATGACAGAATGAACTGTCATCATGATGAAACAGTTGATTAAAGACTGATCAGCCTCAGGTGTGAGTCTGTAGTTCAGCTTCACCTACATCAGGTTGGTTTGTACAGTTTTATACTAAAGACTGAAAAGGATTTTATTCCAAATGAAACACGAAATAATTGACTGCGTTCATGTTTAAAATGTCTGTTTTTCTACGTTTGGGCTCAAATCTTTCAAAATTGTAAATGTTTTCTTTTGCTAATTTGGCTGCAGAAACAATGATTTATACGTGCAAGTTTTACCTGTGTGGTACATTCAGACAGAAAACACCTGTCGTGCAGTTTCTTTCTATTAGAACTCAGATCTGTTTTAATGAGACTGATCAGAGGTCAGATTAAAGGTCTGACTCTGGATGCAGGAACACATCTGATATCACTACACAGTTTCCAGGTTGCCCAGATGTTTCACATCTGTTTTCATTCACATTTGAAACTTTCTGGTTATTAAATATAAAAATTAAAATTGGGTTTTCTGGGTGGTTCCGTTTAAAAGGTGGGTTGATGTGGTGAGCAGCGATTCCTGGCTGTTAAATATAAACCTGTTCATGTAGAATGACGACGTTCATGAAGAACCTGAAACCACCTCAAGCTGCACACACACACACACGTGCACGCACGCACACACACACACACACACACACACGCACACACACACATCCAAACAATGAGCAGCATCGTGACAAGTTTTGATTCAGAGGCTCATTAAAGCATCTTTCTATTCAACTCCCACTTTTTCTGCAGCTTTCAGCCCTCCTTCATCCCTCCATCCCTCTCCTCTCTGCAGCTTTCAGCCCTCCTTCATCCCTCCATCCCTCTCCTCTCTGTAGCTTTCAGCCCTCCTTCATCCCTCCATCCCTCTCCTCTCTGCAGCTTTCAGCCCTCCTTCATCCCTCCATCCCTCTCCTCTCTGCAGCTTTCAGCCCTCCTTCATCCCTCCATCCCTCTCCTCTCTGCAGCTTTCAGCCCTCCTTCATCCCTCCATCCCTCTCCTCTCTGCAGCTTTCAGCCCTCNGTTGTCCCATAACTCATCTTTCTGTGCCTCATGTGGATCAGCAGTAAAATGACTGTATTGAGTAATATGTATGAATAATATATTCATATCACTTGACTGAAGCACAGACATTCAGTGATCTGCAGACTTCAGCATGTAGTTTTTACCTCGTGTGTAGCTCAGCTGTTAAAACAGTAGTGAAGTTGTTGAGTTCATGTCTGGAGGTTTTTCCAGTTTGTCCCTACAGACAACGTCTCAAACGTCTTGCTAGTTGAGTCTTTACACGTTGAGTCGATGATTAATAGGAAGGATCTCATCAATCCTTTTTCAGCTCTGTGGTTTGTTTCAGTCTCATTAAGTCATTTCAAGGATTAAATTTGTCCTTCAGTAAGAAGCTCAGAACCAGATGTTAGTCAATGAAAGTCCAACAGAACAGTTTCACTCTGACAGACGAAGACAGAAGACAACACCAGGTCTATATGTTGTTTTTTTGAGAGAGTTGATTGGTTGAGAGGAGCTGTCTTTAAATGATCAGGAAACTGAAGCTGCTCCGGATCCCAGCAGGTTTACAGCATCTGTTACCATAGAGACGGAGACAGGTAACAGGTTGAGGTGAAGTTACCTGCTGAGAGTCTGATCCTGCTTTGTTGTTCTCATTGAGTCAGATGCATATTTAATGTGAAAGAGACGAGAGACATTTCCAACATCTGAAAGTCAGTGATGGACTGGTGACATGTCCAGGTGTAGCCCCGCCTCTCGCCCAATGACAGCTGGAGACAGACTCCCAGATCCACAGACCTTCTGGCTTTTAAAGCAGGATTTACAGTTTGAGTTCAGGTCTTGACTGTGAGTCCTGATACTGGGAGCAGGTCTGGGTGTCAGTGTCGTTACTTGAGAACAGAACTGAATAAAGACTGAATTATTTCTGCAGCTTGTGTCTGTGTTTTGATGTGTTTATGGTATTTAATCTGAAGTCTAGTGGGTTCGTGATGGCTGTTTTTTTCTGCACAAATCATCTTATGATGCGTTTGAGATCTGAGTTAATGTTGGATTTTTGGCCGCCCCTGCAGCTCTGATCTTCTTGTGATGGCAGGAAGTCACTGATGCAGCATCTGTGTGATTGATGCGAGCCATTTCCTGGCTGTCGCACTCCCTCTGAGGAAAACACCCACATACTCGTAAACTCCTCCACTCACACTCTGTACGCTCCATCAGAGCTCTGTGTATTCGGATGAACTACCGAGTCGTGACAACACAAGCGCCTGAGTCGGTCCAACAAACTGAGAGGCGGAGCTGACGAGCAGTGCTTCATGGCCTGAGTCACCGTCTTGAGCTGAAAACTTCAGGCTGACAGGAAACACCAGAGAACAGAAATGATTTAGCTAATCTCAGTCAGATTAACATGATAATCCAATCTGGAGAGATTCAGCTCACATTACTGGCACAAACAAACCAGAATCATCTCATAAATCTGATTAGATGTTGCTGCTACTGATGGATCTTCTGATGTTTCCTCTGCATCATCGTTTAGTTCTTACTGTTTTACATGAAGGAGGACCAGATACGGTCTGAAGGGGTTGATGAGTCTCCTGCTTGTGTCCGGGTGAATCCTGACGAACGTGGATCTATTTCTGGACTCTTCAGTTCTCATTTGATGATGTGCATGAGCAACCAGAACCTTCAGGTCCCAGACTCTGAGCTGTCACAGTCCAGTCAGAGTTACAGAGAAAGGTTAAAGGTCACGCTCGTAACTTCACAGAACTTTCAGTTTCACTGACCGTTTCCTGTTTGGATCTTTCAACAGAAAATAATCAGCTGATCTTCCCTTCAGCTTCCATCAGTCACCGCTCCTGTTTCAGCTTTCTGGAGACATGATGAAGATGCAACACATTGTTGTTCTGTTGCCTGTAAAATATCAGGAAATGTTCCTAAGAACTGGAGCGCAGGCACACATGGTTAGGAGAGTCTAATGAAACCAAAGCCGAATGTAACCGAAGATGAAAATAACTCTTCTTGTTCCAGTAAAGTGAAAAGAATGATGGAAACATCTGTAAATATTTACATGAGGACATTGAAGTGGCTCTGAGACCTCTTTCTCTCCCTCCTCCTCCTCCTCACCTGTTGCATTTCAGTGGTAACCATGGAAACAGAGCGGTCCTGATGCAGCTCTGAACCAATGAGCAGCTGCCGCTGGGTGCAGCTCAGCAGAGGTTGGCAGGATGCCGGAGCATCATCCATTGTTTAAAACGCGTGTGATGTCAAAATAAATAATTGTTTCTCTCAACAACCAACACAGCTGCAAGAAAACCAGGACCGGTCCAGATTCTGGAGTCGAACATTCTGAGGAACCAGTTCAGTTTTGGTTTTCTGATTCAAACCTGCACCAAGTCTTTTAAAACTCTGATTTCTTTATTTTTAGAGCCTAAAACTGCTTAAATAAGGACTACGTCCTCAACAGAGCAGCTGTTTTAATCTGGATTGTTTACAGATCGACATCCTGAACAGAATCCAAACGGTTTGGTGCTGAAAGTCTCAAAAAGATTCAAAATTTCTGTGGCGATCAGCTGATATTTAATCTGCTCATAAAACCGTTTTGATTGGAGTTTTGGGCTGGAGTTCCACTTCCTGTTTTACATTCACACCTGATTTAAGTTGCCGATTGACCGTCAGCTGTTGTTCCACTTCACTGTCCTCTGTGCAGAGAGTGTTCATCATGTCCTGTTTCCTGCTTTGTCTCATCGGAAGTTTCAGACGTTGACTCTGTGGCTGCAGATGAAACGGTGTTTCTTTTCTCACCTGTTGCAGGTTGTTGAAGCTCAAACACATATGTAGATCCCACAAACACACAGACATCAAATCAGCCTGTTTGGATTGAAAACACAGATTAAAGGTCTTTTTCATTCACTCAGATTAGAATAAAACCTGGTCATAGATGAATAAACTGTGTAATCTCAGAATAATCTTCATTCATCCACACAGAAACACCTGCTAGTGTTTACAGGTAGTTTCCTGTGTGAGTCCTTCTTGGGGGGGGTAGTTTTCCACCTCCGTTGCAGGTGGAAATGTACAGATTGTTAATGATGGTGAAACCGAGCATGTGGCAGTAAAATGCAGCGTGTTACAAGGTTTTAGACTGTTTAAAGAATTGGAGCCGAAGCCGAGCATCAGAACTCTACAGAAACTGATCCAGACCTGCAGAAAGTCTGAGAACTGTTGATCCAGACCACGTTAACAGATTACAGGAGACATAAAGAATGGCAGACAGAGTTTATTACGTTCTGTTACAGTTTCAGCGGCTTTATCTTTGATCCACAATTTAATTCATGTGGTACCATCAGACTGTTATTAGGGTTCTGTGACAGTACGGGTTCAGAACCCACTGATGAAGAGGAGGAGACGGGTTCGGGACCGGCTGAAGAAGAGGAAGGGGCGGGTTTGGGACCGGCTGATGAGAAGGAGGGGACGGGTTTGGGACCGGCTGATGAGAAGGAGGGGACGGGTTTGGGAACGGCTGATGAAGAGGAAGGGGACGGGTTCGGGACCGGCTGATGAAGAGGAAGGGGCGGGTTTGGGAACGGCTGATGAAGAGGAAGGGGCGGGTTCGGGACCGGCTGACTGGTTCAGGACGGACTGATGAAGAGGAGACGGGTTCGGGACCGGCTGATGAAGAGGAGGAGACAGGTTTAGGACAGACTGATGAAGAGGAGGGGGCGGGTTCGGGACCCGCTGATGAAGAGGAGGGGACGGGTTCGGGACCCGCTGATGAAGAGGAGGGGGCGGGTTCGGGACCCGCTGATGAAGAGGAGGGGGCGGGCTCAGGACCCGTTGATGAAGAGGAGGGGGCGGGTTTGGGACCGGCTGATGAAGAGGAGGAGACAGGTTTAGGACAGACTGATGAAGAGGAGGGGGCAGGTTCGGGACCCGCTGATGAAGAGGAGGGGGCGGGTTCGGGACCCGCTGATGAAGAGGAGGGGACGGGTTCGGGACCCGCTGATGAAGAGGAGGGGACGGGTTCGGGACCGGCTGATGAAGAGGAGGGGGCGGGTACAGGACCCGTTGATGAAGAGGAGGGGGCGGGTTCGGGACCCGCTGATGAAGAGGAGGGGACGGGTTCGGGACCGGCTGATGAAGAGGAGGGGGCGGGTTCGGGACCCGCTGATGAAGAGGAGGGGGCGGGTTCGGGACCGGCTGATGAAGAGGAGGAGACAGGTTTAGGACAGACTGATGAAGAGGAGGGGGCGGGTTCGGGACCCGTTGATGAAGAGGAGGGGGCGGGTTCGGGACCGGCTGATGAAGAGGAGGGGGCGGGTTCGGGACCGGCTGATGAAGAAGCAGAACATCAGATTGTTTGACGTGAAACTGCTTGAATTTTTAAGAATGAAATAAAAACACTTTTATGTTCTCAGATTAGATTTACAGCTTGTTGTTTTAATTTGTTTCTTTTTCCTTCATTTATCTTTTCTGCTGCAGCGACTCAGTTTCCTCTCGAGCGTCAGTGATCTCACCTCCTCACAGCATCCCCTCCCCTCGCTCTCACCCCTTTTGTTCGCAGCCTTTTCAGAGGCTCTGTGCGCCGCCCCTCCTCCATCCACATTTACATGGCTCTGAGTGTGTGTGTGTGTCTGAGTGAGTGTGTGAGTGTGTGTGTGTGTGTGTGTCTGCTCATGTGCGTGCCGATGCGTTTGCCGGTGAACAGGTGTTTCTCACACTCAGCCAGAGCTTCTGATTAGGCAGCAGATATTTATACTCATTTGGACCCGGGACCAAGCATCCTGTCCGGGGGTAGCTTCCGGAGACCCCCCACCCCCCCCCGCTCACTAGAGATGATCCGGAGCTCCAGAGAACCAGAATCAGACAGGAGGCATCAGTCAGAGAGATTGAACCCAGCAGAGGAGACTCGGATGCTGGGACAGATCTGCTGCTGATCTGCTCGCTGTGAGTATTGGAGCTCTGCCTCTAACAGCTAAAGAAGTTCTGACTGGATTTAAAGAAGCATCCTTCAGAATCCACACCAACTTTAGCTTTGGTCCGACAGGTGTCTGGTGTTCTGGTCTGGTTCTGCCTAACCTGTGCTCAGGGAAGATGAGAGGTTTTCAGTTTGCTGCAGTCCTGCAGGAGGTCGGGCTGCAGCAGATTCACACTATTTATTTTTCCTCAGAGACACCTGTTGAGGTCTGAGCTGCTGTTTGTCACGTTGTGTGTCGGTTTTACTGGTAGTTCTCGTTCTGTTTGAAGTTGTTTTGTTGTACAGCTGCTTGTGTTTGATCCAGTTTAAGGTTGATGAAAGTTTCTGAACATCTTGTTCTTGTTATTTTGGATGTGTTTCCTCTGGTTCTGGAAGCTGCAGTCTGTGGACTCATGCTCCTCGTCTGTCTTTGTTCCTCAGGTCTGACAGTAAGATCTTACGGTTGGCTCAGAGGTGGAACCAGAGGTCAGCAGGAGATGGTCTGATCAGAGACGCAAAGCACCTGTACTACACAGGAACCGCTCGCTCCTCACTCAGCCTGGACAGGTGAGACAACACACACACACAATATAACAGCTGAGATAAGATGAATAATGGTAATAATGATGGTGAGGATGGTGATAATGATGAAGATGATGATGAAGATGATGATGAAGATAATGATGAAGATGGTGATGATGATAATGATGAAGATGGTGATGAAGATGGTGATGATGATGGTGATGATAATGATGAAGATGGTGATGATGATAATGATGAAGATGATGATGATGATAATGATGAAGATGGTGATGATGATGGTGATGATGATGGTGATGAAGATGGTGATGATGATGGTGATGATGATGGTGATGATGATGATGATGGTGATGATAATGATGAAGATGGTGATGATGATGATAATGATGAAGATGGTGATAATGATGATGGTGATGATGATAACAAAGAAGGTGATGGTGATGATGAAGATTATGATGAAGAAGGTGGTGATGGTGATGATGATGATGAAGATGGTGATGAAGATGGTGATGAAGATGGTGATGATGATAATGATGAAGATGATGATGATGATAAAAAAGATGGTGATGATGATAATGGTGATGATAATGATGAAGATGATGATGATGATAATGAAGATGATGATGATGATAAAAAAGATGGTGATGATGATAATGGTGATGATAATGATGAAGATGATGATGATGATAAAAAAGATGGTGATGATGATAATGATGAAGATGGTGATGATGATGATGATGATGGTGATGATAATGATGAAGATGATGATGATGATAAAAAAAGATGGTGATGATGATAATGATGAAGATGATGATGATGATAATAAAGATGGTGATGATGATGATAATGATGAAGATGGTGATAATGATGATGGTGATGATGAAGATTATGATGAAGAAGGTGGTGATGGTGATGATGATGATGAAGATGAAGGTAAAGGTGATGATGATAATGATGAAGATGGTGATGATGATAATGATGAAGATGGTGATGATGATAATGATGATGATGATGATGATAAAAAAGATGGTGATGATGATAATGATGAAGATGGTGATGATGATGGTGATGAAAATGATGATGATGGTGGTGGTGATGATAATGATGAAGATGATGATGATGATAAAAAAGATGATGATGATGAAGATGGTGATGATAATGATGAAGATGGTGATGATGGTGATGATAATGATGAAGATGGTGATGATGATAAAAAAGATGGTGATAATGATAATGATGAAGATGATGATAATAAAGATGGTGGTGGTGATGATGATGATGGTGGTATTTCCATGTTTTGGTGTTTTAGTTCAGTTAAATCATTCTCTCAGTAAAAAGCATCTAACTGGATCATTCTAATATAAATGTGCAGTTCCATCGTGTGACATCACAGATGTTTCACTGTTTACTCTGTTAGCAGGATGAAATCAGTAAACATGGTCCAGTTTTGTGTTGTTAAACCCAATCTAACAAGTCCTGTTCTAGAACCTGTTCTGGAACTATCCATGTGGTTCTGGTCTATATTTGGCCCCAACCAGTTAGAACAATTATAAATGTTCTTGGACAGAGTTCTAGATATTTGAACCCACAGAACTTGGACTGTAAACAGGTTTCTGGAGTTATAAATCCAGTCTAGACGTCTATATCTTCATGTTCAGTATCATGTGAGTCTGTGGCTAATAGATGAGCAACTGTTTGGGTTCAGAAACCCAGATGAGCATCTGAATTAAAAAATCTGCATCTTTTCCTCCGTGGCCCCTTTATTAGATCCACCTGTTCAGTATCAAATCAGCCAATCACGTGGCAGCAGCTGGATAGATTCAGGCATCTAGATGTGGTTATGGAACCTTGTTGAAGTTCAAACAGAACATCAGAATGATGAAGAACGCAGATTAAGTGACTCTGAATGCATCGTTGTGGTCTGAGCATTTCAGAAGCTGCTGACCTGCTGGGATTTGAACCCCCACCCATCTCTCAGGTTTGTGAGTGAGTAAATATTGTTGGGTCACATGACTCTAAGTTTAATGAGGTTTGTTATTTTATTGGGCTTGGTTCTGAGTCCTTGTCCTCAGGACCAACGGTTCTGCATGTTTTAGATGTTCCCAGCTGATTAACAAGCGTCTGCTGATCTGAGATCATGTGAATCAGTAGAACATGTAGAACACACAGGGACGAGGTCCTCCAGGACTGGAACTGAGAACCTTTAGAACATGGTGGACAAGAGATTCACATCAAACCTACATGATGCTGTGAGGTCCATATGGACCAGAACCTCTGTGAAATGTTTCTGACACTTTGTTGAATCCGTGCCACTAACAACTGAAGCAGGTCTGAATCCTGAAGGGGTCCAACCTTCCAGGTGGACCAGGAGGACCTGGTGAGACTAAATCTGTGTGTAGAAATCATTTATGGTGTTTGCCGTCACTTTGAGTTTGCGCCTTCAGTCAACAGAGCGTGAAACAGCTGCACTGTTTCCATGGTTACCACTAGGTTTGATGCATAGAAAAGATTAAATTGACCTGAGTTACAGGTCAGGTGAGCAAACAACAGCCAATCAGAGGTGTTAGATCCTACTCCTTATGAGGACACGACCTCATAAAGCATCTGTACAGATGTTTAGGAAGACCAGCTGTCATCAGTTATTAAAGTGCCCGTGATGTTCATGTGGAAGTGACATGCTTCTCAGCATCCAAGTCTGTTTAGGACTCGAGAGTCCACCCAAAAAACAGGATTTTCATTAAGAAACAACTTCCAGGTTTATTTATCAGTGTCGGGCTTTTAATGTGAAAATACTGACTTCAGCACAACAAGCAGAATTTATAAATTAATAACTAGACATGTGATTTCATAACCAGATGGTCGAGTCTGTCTTTGATCTGATGGATCATCTTATATACATGAACACAACATGTCACAATATGTTACAATGTTAAACTGTCAAATTAATTATAAAATACATGAAAATAAAAACACAAGACTGAAATTTCTTTAAATAAACAGAGCAGATTTATAGTTGATAAAAAAGTAGCTTCTTTTTTATAAAGTTTTTATAAGTTCAGTGATTTTTAATGAAAAGAAGTTATTTAGTGATAAACTGACTTACCGTGACACACTTGTGTTAGATTTAGTTTAAATGAGTGATTCAGCTTGTCAGGATGTTTTATTCTAAGGTTGGTGTGTTATAGTCTCATCAGAGACGTTTCGTCTTTAAAGCGAAGACATTTCAAAGCAGTAATAATAAAGCTGAACTTGTCAAGGTTAGAGGGATGTTCAGCATGCAGCAGGAGCCTCGTTACACAATGTGTTTTATATAGAACTCATTCAAGTTAGATCTAAAATTACCTGTATATGAATCTAAGGTCAAAGCCAGCGGTGGACTTCAGATCAAGTCTTTGTTGGATGTTCTCAGGTGACTTTCAGGACTAATAAAAACTCCTGATCTGTCTCGTATGTTTTCTGAATATCAAAGAAATGACTTGTCTCCTTTTGTCTTACATGACGGATGAAGAGGTGTGTCTCGTTCAGTCTGAGGATCAGCAGCTGATTAGAACCGACGGGGTTTTGGTTTGTTTGGACGGATAACGTTGGATTTCTCATGTTTCGGTGGTTGTTTGTGTTTTTCAGGGTAGTAATGAAGCGGAGGGGAAAAGGTTTTGCTGGCGCGTGTGTTCTTGTTTATCGGTGTGTGTTATCGGCTTGTTGACCTGCTGAACTGCAGATAAACCGTTTCTGTTTCATTCCTGCAGCTGTCTGCAGACCTGCGACAGTCAGCGCTCAGATAAACCCGTCTGCAGTCGTTACTCATCAGTCCTTCTATTGTCACGGCTGTTTTTTCAGATTAAAAGAACTTTCTCTGATTCTGAAATATCAACCTTCTCCAGACCACTTCCTGCCTTTTGTTTATTCTGTTTTAAATACCATCAAATTAAAGGTACATTTTATTTATTTAATATGTTCTAATGGATTCAATCTAATATTAACAGTTTTAACAGTTTCTCATTAACAATCCTTCCAGTCCAACATCCTTGGTTTCTAAAGGTTCTGGTGAGTCCACATGGACATGGACAGGTCTAGCTCCAGGTGACCCCGTCTCACTAGACTGGGTGAGGTTCTCTGCCTGCCATGGTTGAGTCTCATCAAGGTACTTGAACCTGTGGCCAATTTGCCATGGAAGACCACACAAGGACTGACACTCCAATATCATAATGGATCATGGGGGAACTAAAACCCCTCCAGCAGGGAGTCAGCTGAGGTGGGTCGGGCATCTGGTTTGGATTCTTCCTGGACTCCACCGTATGGAGGTTTTGTCCTCTCTGGTCTGGAAACATCAGGAGGGGGTCTGGGTTTCTCTGCTGAACCTGTTGCCTTCATGACCCGACCAGGATGAATGAAAATAATAAATGTGACTTTTATTACATTCACTTGTCAGTAGAATCCTCTGTTCCAGTAGGGGGCGCTGTGTGAGTCTTTGTTCACTAAAACAAAGTGATGTCTTCTTCCCTGCTCACACGGCCACACTGCAAAGTGTCTCTGTGTGGACACAAAGAGACACAGGGACTTGCTTTCCAGCGTGTCGGGGGTCAGTAACATGAAATGTTCCCTGATAGAATCAAAACAACATTAAAGTGATGTTGAATAGAAGTCAGCAGGAACTTCCTTCAGACTTCAGACTCAGTTTGAAAAGAGAAAAATATTTTTATAAAATTAAACTGTTGAGCTGGAAAATGAAAAATGTGCATGAGGAATGAACATCTGGAGATCTTTGTGTTGAGTTTGTCTCCTGATCTTCATCAGAACACTGAAACTTTCATAAGTTAAATTATTGGCTGTTTAGATCAATAATCCAGTTATTAAAGCAGAACTAAGTAAGTTTTGCTCTCGCTCTCCCCCTACTGGTCCCCTGTGAAAGCTCACTGTCGTAACGTTCCCCCGCCGCCCCCCAACAACATCACGCAGAGAACGCTTTTGCAAGAAGAAAGAAAAACAAAACCAAGAAAATGTCTCGACAGGTGAGTATTATTGTCATCTTTGCGCTCCTAAGGGTGGCGTTGCTAACAACGGCAAGGGCTTCATGCTTGTATTTATGTACGTGAGTGTGAGTGCCGTAAAGCAGGTTTGTTCTCGCGAGATTAGTCGGGTCCGATCCACTGAAAGTTGCAAGTGCTGCTTTCAGGACACAGACCCCGGAGGGAGGAGAGGGACCCACGAATCACCCCGCCAAGTCCTTGTTTACCCCCACAGGGACTCTAGAAAACATTTATTGAGGTGAAAAAACTTACTTAGTTCTGCTTTAAAATACAAACTGATTGTTTTAAATCAGAATCAGGTTTATTTGATCCAGTATGTTACACACACATGGAATTTGGTTCTGGTTCATTTTCCACTTGTACAGACGGACAGACATATGTAAAATAATAGACAGTGTTGTTGGACTGACAGAACTTGAAGACCTGAGAGGGAGAGGACCTGTAGACCTGTAGGAGGGTTTCGGTTGTTTGTAATAAAAACACAATCTTCAGAAGAACAAAGATGTTTGTTTAACAGCAGGATGGATGAAATTGATTATTGGTTCACCAGCAGCTTTTATTGCTGATCAATTTTCCTGTGAACATGGAGAATGAGCTATTAGCAGCTTCGTCTCACAATCATCTTCACTAATATGTTTCTGTTTCCAAGCAGATCCACTGCAGAGCCATTAGAGGTGGAATGACTGTAACTTTAGCACACAGAGCAGAACAAGAGCCAATCAGCAGCAGCCCTGCTGAGCTGAGTGCTCAACAATCAGCTGAAGCCTGAGAATCACACAATGCTTCAGGTGTGTTTCCTGCTGTCAGGCTCAGGTTAGCAGCTGTTCACAGGAAGGTTTCACGCCTGAAGAGAAGAAAACCTGCACTGATCAAACAGACTAGCAGCTTGTTTCATAACAGAGAGTCCAATCCGACCCAAACTCACACCCACTGGTTAGTTTGTCCTTTCATGCAGAAGCAGGTGGAATTTAGAGTAGCTACACCTGGATGGAGACGATCCGGAACAGGAACTGTGGAGGTGTTGTCATGTGGTTTTATTATCATCACACATCCTGAACTTCAGTTCCTTGATGTTTCTGTGATTCTGGTTCTTCTTCCTCCATCCCTGCTCACATGTCTGATTTCTCTCCATCCTCAGACGCTTCCCTGGCGTTATGACCCAACAGATGCAGAACCTGCAGCTGTCCCAAACCAGGAAGTGTCCTGGTGGGCCGGCCTCACCCAGCGCAGCCAAGCGTCTCTACCGGAACCTGTCTGAGAAGCTGCGAGGAAGCACCTCCTCCTTCGAAGATGCCTACTTTTTTGGGAAGACAGACCGCCTCCGGAAAGCCTCAGTGAGTTTTCTGTTGTTGCTATAGAAACACAGCTGAGAGGCTGATTCAGTTAAAGTTTTACAGCATCTTTGTTACTGGTTGTAGAACAAATCAATGATCCTTCAAATCCTCACATGAACATGTGTTCTTCAAAAACAATTAATCCAGGAACTCGAGCATGAAGCAGAAAACACGTGTTAACGAGTGTCAAATACGAGACACTTAAAGTCACCTGATTAAACCCAAATCTGTGACTTTTCAGAGTTTCATTCTGAGCATGTTGGGACGTCGTTAGAACAGCGTTGGTACGTTGGAGGGAAACCCTGCAGCTGCTGAAAGGATCAATACAGACCTGGTCTGCAGTTAATCGTGTTAAAGGTGTTATATGGAACTCGGAACACAATAACACAGCACAAAGTCTTCAGCCATCTGGGTGCCAGGCTCGTTAACCCCACCCCCCGCGTGCGCGCAAGCTCCGATGCTGAGATCGACCAATATTCCTCACCAAACCCACTCTGATCCACGATCCGAATAAAATATCATGAGTTCAGTTCACTAATCATGCTCTCCAGTCCCGCTGATCACACACTGACTCTGATAAAAGCAACTCCTTCCTGTTTGTAGCTCAGTCATTGATTCAGTCCATGGCAAAGAGCTCATAATTGTCCCATGGCTCTTCTTGAGCAAACCAAAACTTCCTGCTGTCCCTCTTAAGATCCTCTGTCCTCCTCACACACCATCCTGCATGCCTCACTTATCCAATAAAATTAAAATAAATCCCAATAAAATCCTCCGTGGTGTGTCTTCCAGTCGAAAAAGTGTCCTGAAGCTCCTCCACTTCACCAACATGTAGCTCTGTGTTAGCTAGCTGCTAATAAAGACGTTTCCACACAGAACTTGCTCGTCACATGGGAAACCCCAGAGGAATCATCTATGGCAAGTAAATAATGTATATAATCACCACATGTCCCCGGTGCTTCCAGCTGCTTGACCTGCAGACTCCACAGTACCAGCCTCACTGTGCTGGATTATTTATGGTGTTAGACAACCCAACATGGTGCCCGCTGCTCTGCCAGCTATTGGCTGGTAGATGTAAACAAAATGCCAACATCATGCCCGCCAAAATGAATATTTTATAATATTTTACTTCAAATATAATTTTGAAAGGAAATGCAGTATTTTCATTCTACAACCCTCTAAACACCCCGTGGAGGTTTTATTTTGTTAGAAATATTGCTTTTAATGAAAATATTCCATATACCACCTTTAATGGTGATTACCTCTCATCTGTTACAGCTCTGCAGAGCTGCTACAGCCTGTCTGTTATCTTCACATCATGGAAACAGACTCTGGTTACTTCTCATCAGATCTTAGTTTCAGGCTGTATGCAGGGGTGGTTGCTGCCTTGCTCAGCAGCACTTGGGCTCTTTGTCTGTGAAGCAGCTCATCACTGTTTCTGAGTTACAGTCATCACGTTCCTCCTTCTGCCCTGTGAAACATTTGGTTACAGAGTCTCATCATGCATGACAGGTCGGGCTTGCTGTGTGTGCGAGCGTGCGCGAGTGTGGGCGTTGAATGCCGTCCAGAACTCTCTGTCAGCCTGCTGACATTTAAAGACCAGCCACAACAGCAGACATGAAAGAGAGAGTCAGACGGAGGAGGCGAGCGGCGGATCAATACGCAGCACTTCATATACAACACTGACATTTCACACACTCAGTGTTCAGATCCAGAACCTGAACAGAACTCATCATGGAGCAGGACAACATACCCAAACACTCAGCTGCAGTCAAAGTTCTGCTGCAGATGGTCCAATCACACAGAACTCCTCCAGTTACACTTACTGAGAAACCATCTGAACAAGTTGATGTTCCATAAACGACGCTGAAGACTTTCACAGACTGAAAGGAAAAAAGACCCGGATCATGTAAAACTCTTAATCCAGTCCTGGATTCTTCTGAAAAATGACTGAAAGTGATGGATCAGATGCGGTCCAAAGAAAAACTCTGGAAAACTGTTAATCCAGAACCACTAACAGATTGTTAGTGGTTGACTGACTGTTATTTCGATGTCATTTTCAGGAAGTTCAGAAACAGTCTGAGGAAGAAGTTGGAAGATTTTGGGGGGATCAGGACAGTAAATTTAATAAATCCAGGTTTGTTTTGGGTGTAAATGACACTATGAAGAGAACTGAGGTCTGTAAAGGAGGTCTGCGCTCGCCAAGTGCTTTTCTAGTTTGATATAAAATGACTTCAGGTGGCAGCACCTGAAACACCTGAAGCACCTGAATGCAACATGCTGCTTCACTGCTTTCAAACACAACTTTAACATTTTATAGACTGAGTTTTCTCATCAAACCAAACTCTCCATCTGTTTCTTCCTTTCAGACCATGCAGGGCAGCGAGTGCATCTTTGAGGCAGTGGAGCAGCAGGACCTGGACGCGGTGCAGATCCTCCTGTACCAGTTCTCAGCTGAAGAACTGGACCTGAACACGCCCAACAGCCAGGGTCTGACACCACTCGACATCGCCATCATGACCAACAACACGCCCATCGCCAAGCTGCTGCTGAAGGCCGGCGGGAAGGAGAGTCCTCACTGTGAGCACGCTGCTGCTGGTCTCAGACCAGTGATGTTTCTGCTGCTAACACATGAAGATTGGTGCCCCCTTTAGATCCTGTATACCTTTAGATCCTGTATACCTTTAGAACCTGTACCTTTAGATCCTTTACCATTAGATCCTGTATACCTTTAGATCCTGTATACCTTTAGATCCTGTACCTTTAGATCCTTTACCATTAGATCCTGTATACCTTTAGATCCTTTACCATTAGATCCTTTACCTTTAGAACCTGTACCTTTAGAATCTGTACCTTTAGATCCTTTACCTTTAGAACCTGTACCTTTAGATCCTTTACCTTTAGAACCTGTACCTTTAGAACCTATACCTTTAGATCCTTTACCTTTAGAACCTGTACCTTTAGATCCTTTACCTTTAGAACCTGTATACCTTTAAATCCTTTACCTTTAGATCCTTTACCATTAGATCCTTTACCTTTAGAACCTGTACCTTTAGAACCTGTACCTTTAGATCCTTTACCTTTAGAACCTGTACCTTTAGAACCTGTACCTTTAGATCCTGTACCTTTATATCCTTTACCTTTAGAACCTGTATACCTTTAGATCCTTTACCTTTAGAACCTTTACCTTTAGATCCTTTACCTTTAGAACCTGTATACCTTTAGATCCTTTACCATTAGATCCTTTACCTTTAGAACCTTTACCTTTAGATCCTTTATCTTTAGAACCTGTACCTTTAGATCCTTCATCTTTAGAACCTGTACCTTTAGATCCTTTACCTTTAGATCTTCTACCTTTAGATCCTTTACCTTTAGAACCTGTATACCTTTAAATCCTTTACCTTTAGATCCTTTACCTTTAGATCCTTTACCTTTAGAACCTGTACCTTTAGAACCTGTACCTTTAGATCCTTTACCTTTAGAACCTGTACCTTTAGAACCTGTATACCTTTAGATCCTTTACCATTAGATCCTTTACCTTTAGAACCTGTACCTTTAGAATCTGTACCTTTAGATCCTTTACCTTTAGAACCTGTACCTTTAGATCCTGTGCCTTTAGATCTTTTACCTTTAGATCCTTTACCTCTAGAACCTGTATACCTTTAGATCCTTTACCATTAGATCCTTTACCTTTAGAACCTGTACCTTTAGAACCTGTACCTTTAGATCCTTTACCTTTAGAACCTGTACCTTTAGAACCTACACCTTTAGATCCTTTACCTTTAGAACCTGTATACCTTTAGATCCTTTACCTTTAGAACCTGTACCTTTAGATCCTTTACCTTTAGAACCTGTACCTTTAGAACCTGTACCTTTAGATCCTTTACCTTTAGAACCTGTACCTTTAGAACCTGTATACCTTTAGATCCTGTACCTGTAGATCTTTTACCATTAGATCCTTTACCTTTAGAACCTGTACCTTTAGATCCTGTACCTTTAGATCCTTTACCTTTAGAACCTGTACCTTTAGATCCTTTATCTTTAGAACCTGTACCTTTAGATCCTTCATCTTTAGAACCTGTACCTTTAGATCCTTCATCTTTAGAACCTGTACTTCTGGAACCTTTACCTTTAGAACCTGTACCTCTGGAACCTTTACCTTTAGAACCTGTACCTCTGGAACCTTTACCTTTAGAACCTGTACCTTTAGAACCTGTATACCTTTAGAACCTGTACCTTTAGATCATTTACCTTTAGAACCTGTACCTTTAGATCCTTTACCTTTAGATCCTTTAACATTAGATCCTTTACCTTTAGAACCTGTACCTTTAGATCCTTTACCTTTAGAACCTGTACCTCTGGAACCTTTACCTTTAGAACCCGTACCTCTGGAACCTTTACCTTTAGAACCCGTACCTCTGGAACCTTTAACCTTAGAACAGGTACCTTTAGAACCTGTACCTCTGGAACCTTTACCTTTAGAACCTGTACCTTTAGATCCTTTACCTTTAGAACCTGTACCTTTAGAACCTGTATACCTTTAGATCCTGTACCTTTAGATCTTTTACCATTAGATCCTTTACCTTTAGAACCTGTATACCTTTAGATCCTTTACCTTTAGAACCTGTACCTTTAGAACCTATACCTTTAGATCCTTTACCTTTAGAACCTGTACCTTTAGATCCTTTACCTTTAGAACCTGTACCTTTAGAACCTGTATACCTTTAGATCCTGTACCTTTTGATCTTTTACCATTAGATCCTTTACCTTTAGAACATGTATACCTTTAGATCCTTTACCATTAGATCCTTTACCTTTAGAACCTGTACCTTTAGATCCTGTACCTTTAGATCCTTTACCTTTAGAACCTGTACCTTTAGATCCTTTATCTTTAGAACCTGTACCTTTAGATCCTTTATCTTTAGAACCTGTACCTTTAGATCCTTCATCTTTAGAACCTGTACCTTTAGATCCTTCATCTTTAGAACCTGTACTTCTGGAACCTTTACCTTTAGAACCTGTACCTCTGGAACCTTTACCTTTAGAACCTGTACCTCTGGAACCTTTACCTTTAGAACCTGTACCTTTAGAACCTGTATACCTTTAGAACCTGTACCTTTAGATCCTTTACCTTTAGAACCTGTACCTTTAGATCCTTTACCTTTAGATCCTTTAACATTAGATCCTTTACCTTTAGAACCTGTACCTTTAGATCCTTTACCTTTAGAACCTGTACCTTTAGAACCCGTACCTCTGGAACCTTTACCTTTAGAACCCGTACCTCTGGAACCTTTAACCTTAGAACAGGTACCTTTAGAACCTGTACCTCTGGAACCTTTACCTTTAGAACCGGTACCTCTGGAACCTTTAACTTTAGAACAGGTACCTTTAGAACCTGTACCTCTGGAACCTTTAACTTTAGAACAGGTACCTTTAGAACCTGTACCTCTGGAACCTTTAACTTTAGAACAGGTAACTATAGAACCTGTACCTCTGGATCCTTTAACTTTAGAACAGGTACCTTTAGAACCTGTACCTCTGGAACCTTTACCTTTAGAACAGGTANGAGACAGCCTTTAGATCCTGTACCTTTAGATCCTTTACCATTAGATCCTGTATACCTTTAGATCCTTTACCATTAGATCCTTTACCTTTAGAACCTGTACCTTTAGAATCTGTACCTTTAGATCCTTTACCTTTAGAACCTGTACCTTTAGATCCTTTACCTTTAGAACCTGTACCTTTAGAACCTATACCTTTAGATCCTTTACCTTTAGAACCTGTACCTTTAGATCCTTTACCTTTAGAACCTGTATACCTTTAAATCCTTTACCTTTAGATCCTTTACCATTAGATCCTTTACCTTTAGAACCTGTACCTTTAGAACCTGTACCTTTAGATCCTTTACCTTTAGAACCTGTACCTTTAGAACCTGTATACCTTTAGATCCTGTACCTTTAGATCTTTTACCATTAGATCCTTTACCTTTAGAACCTGTATACCTTTAGATCCTTTACCATTAGATCCTTTACCTTTAGAACCTGTACCTTTAGATCCTGTACCTTTAGATCCTGTATACCTTTAGAACCTGTACCTTTAGATCCTTTACCATTAGATCCTGTATACCTTTAGATCCTTTACCATTAGATCCTTTACCTTTAGAACCTGTACCTTTAGAATCTGTACCTTTAGATCCTTTACCTTTAGAACCTGTACCTTTAGATCCTTTACCTTTAGAACCTGTACCTTTAGAACCTATACCTTTAGATCCTTTACCTTTAGAACCTGTACCTTTAGATCCTTTACCTTTAGAACCTGTATACCTTTAAATCCTTTACCTTTAGATCCTTTACCATTAGATCCTTTACCTTTAGAACCTGTACCTTTAGAACCTGTACCTTTAGATCCTTTACCTTTAGAACCTGTACCTTTAGAACCTGTATACCTTTAGATCCTTTACCTTTAGAACCTGTACCTTTAGAACCTATACCTTTAGATCCTTTACCTTTAGAACCTGTACCTTTAGATCCTTTACCTTTAGAACCTGTACCTTTAGAACCTGTATACCTTTAGATCCTGTACCTTTAGATCTTTTACCATTAGATCCTTTACCTTTAGAACATGTATACCTTTAGACCCTTTACCATTAGATCCTTTACCTTTAGAACCTGTACCTTTAGATCCTTTACCTTTAGATCCTTTACCATTAGAACCTGTACCTTTAGATCCTGTACCTTTAGATCCTTTACCTTTAGAACCTGTACCTTTAGATCCTTTATCTTTAGAACCTGTACCTTTAGATCCTTTATCTTTAGAACCTGTACCTTTAGATCCTTCATCTTTAGAACCTGTACCTTTAGATCCTTCATCTTTAGAACCTGTACTTCTGGAACCTTTACCTTTAGAACCTGTACCTCTGGAACCTTTACCTTTAGAACCTGTACCTCTGGAACCTTTACCTTTAGAACCTGTACCTTTAGAACCTGTATACCTTTAGAACCTGTACCTTTAGATCATTTACCTTTAGAACCTGTACCTTTAGATCCTTTACCTTTAGATCCTTTAACATTAGATCCTTTACCTTTAGAACCTGTACCTTTAGATCCTTTACCTTTAGAACCTGTACCTCTGGAACCTTTACCTTTAGAACCCGTACCTCTGGAACCTTTACCTTTAGAACCCGTACCTCTGGAACCTTTAACCTTAGAACAGGTACCTTTAGAACCTGTACCTCTGGAACCTTTACCTTTAGAACCTGTACCTTTAGATCCTTTACCTTTAGAACCTGTACCTTTAGAACCTGTATACCTTTAGATCCTGTACCTTTAGATCTTTTACCATTAGATCCTTTACCTTTAGAACCTGTATACCTTTAGATCCTTTACCTTTAGAACCTGTACCTTTAGAACCTATACCTTTAGATCCTTTACCTTTAGAACCTGTACCTTTAGATCCTTTACCTTTAGAACCTGTACCTCTGGAACCTTTACCTTTAGAACCCGTACCTCTGGAACCTTTAACCTTAGAACAGGTACCTTTAGAACCTGTACCTCTGGAACCTTTACCTTTAGAACCTGTACCTTTAGATCCTTTACCTTTAGAACCTGTACCTTTAGAACCTGTATACCTTTAGATCCTGTACCTTTAGATCTTTTACCATTAGATCCTTTACCTTTAGAACCTGTACCTTTAGAACCCGTACCTCTGGAACCTTTACCTTTAGAACCCGTACCTCTGGAACCTTTAACCTTAGAACAGGTACCTTTAGAACCTGTACCTCTGGAACCTTTACCTTTAGAACCTGTACCTCTGGAACCTTTAACTTTAGAACAGGTACCTTTAGAACCTGTACCTCTGGAACCTTTAACTTTAGAACAGGTACCTTTAGAACCTGTACCTCTGGAACCTTTAACTTTAGAACAGGTACCTGTAGAACCTGTACCTCTGGAACCTTTAACTTTAGAACAGGTACCTTTAGAACCTGCACCTCTGGAACCTTTACCTTTAGAACCTGTACCTCTGGAACCTTTACCTTTAGAACAGGTACCTTTAGAACCTGTACCTCTGGAACCTTTAACTTTAGAACAGGTACCTTTAGAACCTGTACCTCTGGAACCTTTAACTTTAGAACAGGTACCTGTAGAACCTGTACCTCTGGAACCTTTAACTTTAGAACAGGTACCTGTAGAACCTGTACCTCTGGAACCTTTAACTTTAGAACAGGTACCTTTAGAACCTTTAACTTTAGAACAGGTACCTTTAGAACCTGTACCTCTGGAACCTTTAACTTTAGAACAGGTACCTTTAGAACCTGTACCTCTGGAACCTTTACCTTTAGAACCTGTACCTTTAGAACCTGTACCTTTAGATCCTTTACCTTTAGAACCCGTACCTCTGGAACCTTTACCTTTAGAACCCGTACCTCTGGAACCTTTACCTTTAGAACCCATACCTCTGGAACCTTTAACCTTAGAACAGGTACCTTTAGAACCTGCACCTCTGGAACCTTTACCTTTAGAACCTGTACCTCTGGAACCTTTACCTTTAGAACCTGTACCTCTGGAACCTTTAACTTTAGAACAGGTACCTTTAGAACCTGTACCTCTGGAACCTTTAACTTTAGAACAGGTACCTTTAGAACCTGTACCTCTGGAACCTTTAACTTTAGAACAGGTACCTGTAGAACCTGTACCTCTGGAACCTTTACCTTTAGAACCTGTACCTTTAGAACCTGTATACCTTTAGAACTTGTACCTTTAGATCATTTACCTTTAGAACCTGTACCTTTAGATCCTTTACCTTTAGATCCTTTAACATTAGATCCTTTACCTTTAGAACCTGTACCTTTAGAACCTGTACCTTTAGATCCTTTACCTTTAGAACCCGTACCTCTGGAACCTTTACCTTTAGAACCCGTACCTCTGGAACCTTTACCTTTAGAACCCATACCTCTGGAACCTTTAACCTTAGAACAGGTACCTTTAGAACCTGCACCTCTGGAACCTTTACCTTTAGAACCTGTACCTCTGGAACCTTTACCTTTAGAACCTGTACCTCTGGAACCTTTAACTTTAGAACAGGTACCTTTAGAACCTGTACCTCTGGAACCTTTAACTTTAGAACAGGTACCTTTAGAACCTGTACCTCTGGAACCTTTAACTTTAGAACAGGTACCTTTAGAACCTGTACCTCTGGAACCTTTAACTTTAGAACAGGTACCTGTAGAACCTGTACCTCTGGAACCTTTAACTTTAGAACAGGTACCTTTAGAACCTTTACCTCTGGAACCTTTAACTTTAGAACAGGTACCTTTAGAACCTGTACCTCTGGAACCTTTAACTTTAGAACAGGTACCTGTAGAACCTGTACCTCTGGAACCTTTAACTTTAGAACAGGTACCTTTAGAACCTGTACCTCTGGAACCTTTACAGCGGTGGTTTTATTGTTCCGAGTCAGAACATGAAGCAATCTGGGGTGCAGACTTGCTGAGGGAACAGAAAGCAGTAGATCTATAGGACAAATACTGGGTCCAGTGTCCAGTCTGGACATCAGGACGGATCACTTTGATCTCACCTACCTGACATTGTAAAGTTCTTTGTGACAGAAACGAGTCGTCTGGTTGTGTAAGAACAAACAGAACAAGCTCAGCTGCACGTGTTACTAATGACGCTCCCTGTCAATCTAAACCAGTCAAAACTTGGGTTTGTGTTGCAGTTGTGAGCGTGGAGAGTCGGGAGGCTCACCTGAGCACTCTGGTGATGGAGGCGGAGCATCGGGCAGCCGACCTGGCGGCTCAAGCTCAGAAGGACGGCCTGTCGCTCGAGGCCTGCCACAAAGACAAGCAGCTGAGGACGTGGGAGTGGAGGAGTAAACTGTACAAACGCATGAAGACCGGTTTCCAGCATGCGAGTGAGTCACCATGCCGACACGTCATACCTGTCTGAGAACTTCACCTGTAACACATTTACACTCTTCAGCACAACACACAGACTCACAGAAGTCCATCAGACAAATTCTATTTTGTCATGTTTCAACACATTCAGGAAGGTTGTGAACGTTCTCACCTGTCTTAGTTTTATGACACATCTGTATAGATCTGTTTGGGTTTTATATCACAGCTGTTTGATTTTTCTGAACTGAGATGAGAAGCAGACTTTGTGCTGAAACATCAGATCTACCTGGACACTTGACCGACGCCCCTCTGTCCCTGCTCAGGTCCCCCAGAGGCTCCAACGATGGTGCGTCTGAGCGTGAGCAGTAGCACAACGCTGACCGTCACCTTCCAGGAGCCGCAGTGTCTCCACTCCACCGTGGTGACCAAGTACAGAGGTGAACACAAACACCAGGATTTAGACGGTGTTCATATCACACGGATAGTTGCTGTGTTCTCACAGGAAACAAACACTTTGTGTATTTGATGAACAGGTTTTTCCTAAAATCATGACTCTGATTATTCGCTCCAGCGTTGAGTTGAGCTGGAAACAACTCAGTTTTACCTGTGAACAGATGTTTTCTGTAACTTTCCACCCTCTTTTCCACCAATACATATTATTTCTACACAAACTCAACATGGTCAACAGCTTTTTCTGTGGAGCTGAAAGTTTGATTCATGAGCACAAACTCAGCAGCAAATATTGTTTCACAACTTCTGGATCTTAATGGCTGATTTAGATGTTTCATCAGTTTGATGTTGAGGATTAGAAAGAATCCGAGTTTCCTTATGAGTCCTCGTCTCTTTGTTGGATTTTAGTCTTTCCTTTGGTTCTCTGTGCAGCAAATCACAACATGTGATGCACATCTGTACGGCGTGTGGTGACGTCAGAGCTCAGACTCCGCCTGTACGGCATGCGGACGGCGTGTGATGATGTCAGAGCTCAGACTCCGCCTATACAGTGTGTATCCTGCGGTATCGGTGTGGACAGTCTGGTTGTTATATTTTTGGAGACAGTAAAGAGTCTTTAAACAGTAAAATCATACTTGTTGCTGAGAGGTGGCTCGGTGCTGATATTCGCCATCAGAGAGCAGACAGAGACAGGAAGTGACAGTTAGAGCGCATCATGAGTCTAGAAGGTTAATGATGATTTAATCACCTCAATGGGAAGTATTGATCTGTAATGAAAAGAAAAACTGTTTGCTGCAGCATAATTAACCCTGTGTGTGTGTGTGTGTGTGCGCGTGTGTGTGCGTGCGTGTGTGTGGGGGGGGTCCATGTGTACAGTGGAGTGGAGCTGCCTGAAGGATTTCTCTCTGCTTGCTGGTGAGACGGTGTTGGATAATCTGCAGAGCCTCAAGTGCACCATCAGTGGTCTCTCCACGGTAACAACAGCATCCCTGCATCACTCACACACACACACACACACACATTAACTCTGTTTGCTTCCACTTTAATGCCATTTGAAGGAACACTGAGCAAAGCGGTTGTAAATGTTCCTCCAGAGCAAAGAAATGCAGCAACATCTGCTGCAGACTGTTTGGACTCGATGTTCTGTTGGATCAAACCGGTCAAATTATTTTCACCCAGAAACATGAACATTAGTCACAAAATGTAATTCACAGACAGTTTACTGTTTTTATGCTCCTAATGATGAGTGGAACACAGTCACTGTATCCCTGATATCATTCTGTTCTGGTTCTGTTCTGGTTCTGACTCACCACCTTCTGCTGTTTTGTTTCACACACATTAACAATCTGGTTTAATTTGTGTAAAAATTCTACATGTTTTAGGTTAGAAATAAAATCTAGATTTCAACATTTTATTGTATAAAAGAATATTTCTGATTATTTTCTTAAATTTTTGACTGTCAGTCAGAATAAAACCCTGATCGGTTAAGAACCGGTTCTGTTGGGGTTAGAAACTTTAGACCTGAGTGGGTCTCTGATGTGCTGTTTAACACGAACATGAAGCTGAAACCTGATCTGAGATGGGAATCAGTTCTGACTGGAATGAATCAATAAACCTGTCCAGAACCTTCTCCTGCTGGTTCTGAATGGATAAAGAGCTACAAAGTGCTGATGTCAGAACCAAAGCTGTAACCGCAGCTTTGGTTCAAGAGGTTGAATCAAGAGGTTGAATGGATCAGTGAGACTGGAACCTGATTCAGGTTCTGTGATGTTTCAGGGTCGGCTCTACTACGTTCGAGTGTCGGCGTACAACATGAAGGGCTGGGGCCCGCCCGCCTCGTCTCTCCCGCCGTCTGCAGCTCCATCCAGTAAGTTCATGTTTCTATAAAAAGTTCTGATCCAGACCCGGTTTACTGTCTCAGTTACAGCTAAAATAAATAAACAGATTATCTGTAAATATCTTTAGTGATATAAGATTAACTGCAGAGGATCAGACTGGTTGAATGTTTTAATTGCTTCTTTTATTTTGACAGTGTTCTGGAAACAGGAAGAGAATCTGAAATTGGTTTTTTTTCATATTTGAGTTTCTCTTTAGATCAGATTTTAATCAGCTGTGACCCGTATAGAGTTCTGGTATTTACGTTCTGTGTGACATTCATCACCTAGTTCTGCTGCTGTTCAGCTTTACACTCTGGGTCTTTTAGAAACTGGATGGGTTTGGATTCAGTACAGGGGACGTTTGGTCTCCCACTCAGTGTTCAGGTTATATTCAGAAACGGGTTTGTGGACTGTGTGAGTTCAGTCTGAATGTGTCTGTGTCGAGCGTCGTGTTCTGTTCGAGGTCCTCGGGGTGGAACATCGGTTTCAGCTCCTCGTCACGACTCCCTTTTCTTTCTGAGTGTTCAGCCTTGAGCTGAGCTTTGTGTGTGTGTGTGTGTGTGTGTGTGTGTGTGTGTGTGTGTGTGTGTGTGTGTGTGTGTGTGTGTGTGTGTGTGTTGGCAGCAGAGGACAGCGTGTGTGTGGGCGTGTGTTTTAAATAAGCAGAGTGAAAACAGGAATGCACATCTCAGAGGTCTGAATTAACGAGTCCTCACAGATTCCAGCAACATATTTTCCTCTCAGACGTGTTGATCAGTGTTCTGGAAGTCAGAGTCTCAGAGCACAGAACTAAGGTCCAGAAGGGTCTGGTCGGATCGGGGTTCTGTGTTTCAGGAGGTTCTGACTGTGTTTCAGTGCTTCTTTATTTCTAGATGATTATTTCAGATGAAAATATGAAATTATAACAAACACAAAGAATTAACTGTCTGACCCGTGAGATGCCAGTAGACTGGACTGGAACCAGGGCAGCAAAGGGTTAAAACAGCTTCAGAACCTCGACCCTTCTCACCGAGCATCATCTTCACTTCTCAGAGGAATGAAAACTAAAAGATGCATATTTTTTACAGTGTGAAAAGATAAAAACTAACTGCAAAAGATTTTCTTCATTTTTTCAGATTTCAACTTACTGACACACTTAAAACATATTTCAGGATGAGGTTTCCTCTCAAATCAGAAGTCATTTCTCTTTTCAAATGATCTTTTATTAGATTTTTACTGGAAATAGTTGATTATCTTTTACCCAACGTGGGCTGTTCTGCTATAAAACACTCTGCTGGTGGCTCTCGATGCTTTAAAGCTTTTTTTATTATAACTGGTTTGTTTTATTTCATTCATTTGCTTTTATTACTCACATTTTCAACTATATATGATATAAAAGAAACAATAATATGCATCAACCAAATCCTGCAACTACTGTACTTAGTTAATAGGAAGCAAGTGGGAACGAATTCAGAATGAAAAGGAGGGACATGAGTTCAGATTACTGTTAAAAAGACGAGTATAATTTATCAATAATTCATGCACAATGTGTAAACTCTTTGTTTCTATATATAAACATGAAGAGACTCTGTTCTCTCTGAGGTAAACAACCAGCACCAGGAGGCTGAACATGAACCTCTGACATCATCACACTCCAAACAGACCTGATTATTAATAGATCGATCTGATGTCACTAATCTTTTAAACCTTTTTTTTTTTTACAGCTTCTTTTAGGATCCAAATAAAAGTTTATTATGAGTCATTTGAAAACAGGGTCAGAACCAGAACCACAACAGCTCCTGTAAACGGTCTCTTATCCTTTCAGACTGGAGGGAGAGTGACGGCCGGGAGCCCAGGAGGCGGGGCCACATCGAAGCCATGGAGCGTCTGCTGCAGCAGGTCCGAGCGACGCACACCCACTACTGCTGCGGAGGTGAGTGGTTCTGGATCGGTTCTGGAAACAACTCTCTGGTGGTCTGAACTGGTTTCCGTCTGATACACTCGCAGGAGGTGAAGCGGAGCCGTTAATGACGAGACCTTGAAGTTTCTGTCACGACTGTTTTCAGATTCCTTCAATCTGAGCGAGTTTACCAGATGTGCATCATTTCAAACATCTGGACTCTTCTGGTTTTTACTTCTGGTCCACGTCCTTCAGTCTGTTTGTGTCTCAGGACTTTTAAGGATCGTTGATTCGTTTCAGACTGAATCTTTTTACTTCACTGATTTCAGCTAAAATGTTTTATATTTCTATTAAAAATGTGTGAAACTGAGAGAAGAACTGAGAGAAGCTGTTTGCTGCTCAGCCGTCATCTCATTAACCTCCAGATGTTATCCAGCTTGCGCCGTCTGACCTGCTGCTACAGGTGGAACGTTTCAGGACCTTCAGGAGGACTTCAGGACCTTCAGCAGGAGGTGAGACTCCTGGACCTTCAGCAGGAGGTCAGGACCTTCAGCAGGAGGTCAGGACCTTCAGGAGGAGGTCAGACTCCAGGACCTTCAGGAGGAGGTCAGGATCTTCAGGAGGAGGTGAGACTCCAGGACCTTCAGCAGGAGGTCAGGACCTTCAGGAGGAGGTCAGACTCCAGGACCTTCAGGAGGAGGTCAGGATCTTCAGGAGGAGGTGAGACTCCAGGACCTTCAGGAGGAGGTCAGACTCCAGGACCTTCAGGAGGACTTCAGGACCTTCAGCAGGAGGTGAGACTCCTGGACCTTCAGCAGGAGGTCAGGACCTTCAGCAGGAGGTCAGGACCTTCAGGAGGAGGTCAGACTCCAGGACCTTCAGCAGGAGATCAGGACCTTCAGGAGGAGGTCAGACTCCAGGACCTTCAGCAGGAGATAGGACCTTCAGGAGGAGGTCAGACTCCAGGACCTTCAGCAGGAGATCAGGACCTTCAGAGGAGGTCAGACTCCAGGACCTTCAGCAGGAGATCAGGACCTTCAGGAGGAGGTCAGACTCCAGGACCTTCAGCAGGAGATCAGGACCTTCAGGAGGAGGTCAGACTCCAGGACCTTCAGCAGGAGATCAGGACCTTCAGGAGGAGGTCAGACTCCAGGAGGATGAAGGTTCGACTCTGAGCTCAGATTAAAAAAAGGGAAACACCTCCAGCACGTTCAGGGTAAACTGGGTTCTGATCAGGATTCCTCTGGCTGTCTGCAACCGAGCCAGAAGCAGAACAGCAACATGCTTGTGAGGTTCCTGTTTGTTTACAGTCTAACAATTATGGGATGTTAATAATCCATTATCCGTTTGGAGATTGGCATCAGCTGAGGAGGGAGGGATGAAGGGAGCGAGGAGGAGGATGAAGGAGATAACGTTCAGTCAGAACCTTGACCCCACTGACCTGAAAAAAGAGACAGAACTGAAGTGAATCAGAACCTTTGCAGCTCTAAACTGAACCGTTTCATCCGGCTCTCTAACGTCCTGTTTCTTCTTCTTATGCAGACGCGTCGAAGCTGCAGAACCCGAGCAGGAAGCAGTCGGTCTCCAGAAGCCTCAAACATCTCTTCAACTCCTCCAACAAGTTTGTAAAGACCCTGAAAAGGTTTGTTTCTGGAGAAATCAAAGTGACGTGATCCTGGTGAATCAGCTGGTGTTATAACCCGGTTCTGATTCTGTGGACTGTCCCGTGTGCAGGGGGATCTACCTGGCTGCTGTTTTCTACCACAGAGACAGTTTACTGGTGACAGCTGAGGACCAGATCCCCATTGTGGAGGTGGACGACTCCTACAGCAGCTCGCTCATGCAAGACTTCCTGTGGTTCACAAAGGTACCAACAAACTGACATCAGGATCCATCAGAACCTCCGAAATCATCACGCTGAAGAATAACAGCTGACAGAAAATCACACTGATGAATACAGAATTTAGGCTCCTCCCCTCATGTATTTTTACTTTAAAGAGCCACAAAACACAGAGAAGGTCACATTTTACCAAAATCCACAAGAACCAGACTGAGATTATTCTGATGAAGTGACAGATCTTTAAACTGATCAGAACCAGCAGTGACTCTGAAACAAACGGGATGTTCTGTCACTGTTTTGACTCATGTTTCATACTTTAGTCGGGTTTAATCCGTTTCTGCAATTTTTAAATTTATTGAAGTTTATCATTGTACAGATTTACAGCCAGAACAATCTTATTATGTAACTGATGATGCTGACTGTGTTTCTACAGCTGTCAGTCAGCTGATTCTTCAGGATTCAGCTGTTACACACACACACTTCTGTTTTCTTCTACATGTTTCTGCCTTTCTGTTTCTTTATTTGGATAAAAAGAGACATTTTGCTCTTTGTATCATCCCTCTGCTTCAGAACAAGGTATTTTCCATTTTCCATTACTGGCAGCACTCAGGAAGATTAGCAACAATTAAAGCTGTGACTGGCTGCGGCTCTAATGCTTCTGTTGAGCAGGAAGAAATTGACATTTACAGCTTTACAGCTCTGCATGAAAGGTGGAAAATTACCAGCTTTACTGAACCGGCAGAGAATCAAAGAAGAATCTGAAAAGCTGCAATTCAGTTCTTCAGTGTTTCAACAAGAAACTTTTTAACAATAAAACATGAGTTAAATGTGACGGAACATCCCCTGCTGATCAGGTCATCAATACACCTGCTGATCAGGTCAATACACCTGCTGATCAGGTCCTCAATACACCTGCTGATCAGGTCAATACACCTGCTGATCAGATCCTCAATACACCTGCTGATCAGGTCCTCAATACACCTGCTGATCAGGTCCTCAATACTCCTGCTGATCAGGTCAATACACCTGCTGATCAGGTCCTCAATACACCTGCTGATCAGGTCCTCAATACACCTGCTGATCAGGTCCTCAATACACCTGCTGATCAGGTCCTCAATACACCTGCTGATCAGGTCCTCAATACACCTGCTGATCAGGTCAATACACCTGCTGATCAGGTCCTCAATACACCTGCTGATCAGGTCAATACACCTGCTGATCAGGTCCTCAATACACCTGCTGATCAGGTCCTCAATACACCTGCTGATCAGGTCCTCAATACACCTGCTGATCAGGTCCTCAATACACCTGCTGATCAGGTCCTCAATACACCTGCTGATCAGATCATCAATACACCTGCTGATCAGATCATCAATACACCTGCTGATCAGATCATCAATACACCTGCTGATCAGATCAATACACCTGCTGATCAGATCATCAATACACCTGCTGATCAGATCATCAATACACCTGCTGATCAGATCAATACACCTGCTGATCAGGTCCTCAATACACCTGCTGATCAGATCCTCAATACACCTGCTGATCAGGTCCTCAATACACCTGCTGATCAGGTCCTCAATACACCTGCTGATCAGGTCAATACACCTGCTGATCAGGTCAATACACCTGCTGATCAGGTCCTCAATACACCTGCTGATCAGGTCCTCAATACACCTGCTGATCAGGTCCTCAATACACCTGCTGATCAGGTCCTCAATACACCTGCTGATCAGGTCAATACACCTGCTGATCAGGTCCTCAATACACCTGCTGATCAGGTCAATACACCTGCTGATCAGGTCCTCAATACACCTGCTGATCAGGTCCTCAATACACCTGCTGATCAGGTCCTCAATACACCTGCTGATCAGATCATCAATACACCTGCTGATCAGGTCAATACACCTGCTGATCAGGTCCTCAATACACCTGCTGATCAGGTCCTCAATACACCTGCTGATCAGGTCCTCAATACACCTGCTGATCAGGTCCTCAATACACCTGCTGATCAGGTCAATACACCTGCTGATCAGGTCCTCAATACACCTGCTGATCAGGTCCTCAATACACCTGCTGATCAGGTCCTCAATACACCTGCTGATCAGGTCAATACACCTGCTGATCAGGTCCTCAATACACCTGCTGATCAGGTCCTCAATACACCTGCTGATCAGGTCCTCAATACACCTGCTGATCAGGTCCTCAATACACCTGCTGATCAGGTCAATACACCTGCTGATCAGGTCCTCAATACACCTGCTGATCAGGTCACTACTCCTGCTGATCAGGTCCTCAATACACCTGCTGATCAGGTCAACAATACACCTGCTGATCAGATCATCAATACACCTGCTGATAAGGTCCTCAATACACCTGCTGATCAGGTCAATACACCTGCTGATCAGGTCCTCAATACACCTGCTGATCAGGTCCTCAATACACCTGCTGATCAGGTCCTCAATACACCTGCTGATCAGATCATCAATACACCTGCTGATCAGGTCAATACACCTGCTGATCAGGTCCTCAATACACCTGCTGATCAGGTCAATACACCTGCTGATCAGGTCCTCAATACACCTGCTGATCAGGTCCTCAATACACCTGCTGATCAGGTCCTCAATACACCTGCTGATCAGGTCCTCAATACACCTGCTGATCAGATCATCAATACACCTGCTGATCAGATCATCAATACACCTGCTGATCAGATCAATACACCTGCTGATCAGATCATCAATACACCTGCTGATCAGATCAATACACCTGCTGATCAGATCAATACACCTGCTGATCAGGTCCTCAATACACCTGCTGATCAGGTCCTCAATACACCTGCTGATCAGGTCCTCAATACACCTGCTGATCAGGTCAATACACCTGCTGATCAGGTCCTCAATACACCTGCTGATCAGATCATCAATACACCTGCTGATCAGATCATCAATACACCTGCTGATCAGATCATCAATACACCTGCTGATCAGATCAATACACCTGCTGATCAGATCATCAATACACCTGCTGATCAGATCAATACACCTGCTGATCAGATCATCAATACACCTGCTGATCAGATCATCAATACACCTGCTGATCAGATCATCAATACACCTGCTGATCAGATCATCAATACACCTGCTGATCAGATCATCAATACACCTGCTGATCAGATCATCAATACACCTGCTGATCAGATCCTCAATACACCTGCTGATCAGGTCCTCAATACACCTGCTGATCAGGTCAATACACCTGCTGATCAGGTCGTCAATACACCTGCTGATCAGGTCAATACACCTGCTGATCAGGTCCTCAATACACCTGCTGATCAGGTCCTCAATACACCTGCTGATCAGGTCCTCAATACACCTGCTGATCAGGTCCTCAATACACCTGCTGATCAGGTCCTCAATACACCTGCTGATCAGGTCAATACACCTGCTGATCAGGTCCTCAATACACCTGCTGATCAGGTCCTCAATACACCTGCTGAGCAGGTCATCAATACACCTGCTGATCAGGTCCTCACTACACCTGCTGATCAGGTCAATACACCTGCTGATCAGGTCCTCAATACACCTGCTGATCAGGTCAATACACCAGCTGATCAGGTCCTCAATACACCTGCTGATCAGGTCCTCAATACACCTGCTGATCAGGTCCTCAATACACCTGCTGATCAGATCATCAATACACCTGCTGATCAGATCATCAATACACCTGCTGATCAGATCATCAATACACCTGCTGATCAGATCATCAATACACCTGCTGATCAGGTCATCAATACACCTGCTGATCAGATCAATACACCTGCTGATCAGGTCATCAATACACCTGCTGATCAGATCAATACACCTGCTGATCAGGTCCTCAATACACCTGCTGATCAGATCAATACACCTGCTGATCAGGTCAATACACCTGCTGATCAGGTCAATACACCTGCTGATCAGATCAATACACCCGATCAGCTGATATGAACTCTGATGCTGGACTCGGTTTTGCAGCTCAACACACGTTCAGACTGTTTGTAAAGATTCCTGTCGGATTATTGATGATGCACCTGAACACAGCACAGGTAATATCATGGTGTGTCTCTCTGCAGCTGTCCTGCATGTGGGAGGATGTCCGCTGGTTGAGACAAAGCATGTCCGTCTCCATGTCTTCATCGTCCACGCTGCAGGCAAGACACAAGATGCTGACTGCTGCCGGCCAGCTGCAGGTGAGACTCGAGGCGGTCCACAGAACCACCTGCCTCACACTGTTCTGACACTTAATCCTGCTGCACCTGTAGAACCTCCTCGGAACTCATAACCTGGGGCGGGTCCATTACGAGCCCATTAAGGATCGCCATGGTAACGTGCTCCTGGTGACGATCCGTGATACAGAGAGCCAGCATTCGCTGTTCAGTGGGAAGTGGATGCAGGTGACCAAACTGCAGAGCCAGAGGAAGTCTCTGTCCACACCTGAGGAGCCGTACGCCCTCGACATCCTCATCATCACCATGCAGGTGAGGGGGAGGAGTTTAGGCTGTGTTTTCATCAGTAGGAAAGAATGAAGACATAAAATGTTCCGTTACATTTTTTAAATTCTTTCAACATAAATACAGTCCAAAGGTTTACTTTACACAATGGACAGGTCCTCGGTGAAGAAACACCTGGGAACAGGTGTTTGGCTTGTTGTCAGGATGTCTGTGGTTCTGTGTTCCTGCCCTGAGAAACGAAACATAAGGGCCTGAAGCAGTCCCTGGTTCTGGGCTCAGCGTAACCCTCTGCTGTTAACTCCAAACCCGTCTCTGTGCTTCTTGGTCCTGCAGGACATCTTGGCGTATCAGCGGCGCAGCACCCACCGCCTGGCCCCCAGCCTCTACCTGGGTTACCTGAAACTCAGCAGCTCTGTGGACCAGATCAAAGTCCTGGTGTCCCAGCGGACCCCCAACATGCTGTGCCATACCCGCATCAGGGACAATGCCAACGTGTCCAGGTTCTCTCTCACATTCACACACACACGAGATTGGGTCCTAAGGTCTCCCACTGGTGTGATGCCATGAAAATTCGAATGTGTCGTCATTTCCCACAATGCACCTGCAGAAAGGTGGTATGTGTAAACTGTGTGTTTATTCCATCAGGGAGGAGTGGGACTGGATCCAAAAGCTGGCAGCCACAGGAGAAACGGGCCACAACGAGGAAGCGGAGCATCCAGCAGAAAGCCACGCCCCTTTACTGTACTACGAACTGCAGACAGCCATAAAGTCTCTGCTGAAGCACATCAATGTACCTCTGCACCAGGTACACACACCTACTCTACATCCAGCTGCAACCTGAGACACATTCCTCAATAAAACAGACCCAACGCCGCTCGGTCCAGTCAGCCTGAGGTTCACACAGAGGTCAGGGGTCATCTTCAGTTAATGCAACATGTTTCTGTGCCTGTGTGTGTGTGTGTGTGTGTGTGTCCGTGTCCGTGTGCACGTAGGCTCGTCATTTCCGGCTCTACAGTCAGGAGGTGGTGGAAATTGGTCATGGCGTGTCCTTCCTGCTGCTGCTGCCACCTGCTGATGATGTTTGCTCCGCCCCCGGACAGTCCAACCCCTACACCCCCCTGTCAGGGTTCCTTCACCTGCCGCTGCAGATGTTCGAGCTTGGTAACGACACACACTCATACAGATGTGATGTCAATTGATTAGTGAGGTCTCCATGTCAGTGTGAGATGAGCTGAAGTTTTGAACAGATCTAGCAGAAAATGGACCGGCCCAGACTCATCAACTCCAGCTGCAGGTTCTTCTGGCAGAACAGTCATTCTGACCTGCTGTGAGACAAGAAATCATCTAGAACCTCAGCGGTTCTTCATGCGTCTCAGTTTTATTATGATAACGACTCGTTCCTTCGTTAGAATCGAAACACGTAGAGGAACCAATACTCAGCTGCACGTCCCTGTGGGTTTACAGAAGGGGGTGTATGTAGGTGTGTGTCCTACTGGAGCCGGCAGTCTCTCTCAGATCCAAACACAGCTCGTTTGTCCTCGTTGGTCTGGGCCACAAGTCAAAATGTGGATCAGGTCCAAGTGCTGCAGAAACTCCAGCTCAGACTCTGAAATGTCTTTACTGAGAACTTCTGGCCTGCAGGACCACTTGGACCTCCCTCGTGTTTTATATCAGTCAGTTATAGAACAATAATGAGTAGATCGGTTCTGATCCGAGTCGGCTCTTTTTAAAACAGTCTGAGGTGGAACGCAGGAGCTGCACGATTCTGGAGGAATCAGTCCAGATTCTGATCAGGTGTAAAACTCGACCCAGCAGGTGATCAGCATCTGAAAGGCAGGTTTGCAAACAGCCTTCACCAAGTTTCCAACGTGTCCAGAAACACTCGTGAGTTCTCAACGTTCCTGCAAGTCACAGGGTCAAATTCAAGCTGATGCGTCGCTTGAATTTCACATGTTCAGAAAATGTTCTGTCAGATGAACCAGAGTCGTGACGCATGTGTGAGTCAGAAGTGTGAGAAACACGAGACAGCTTTGGGAGGGGTCAGAGACCAAGTGCACGTGTCACATGACCCACGCGATCAGCCATTAAACAGAACAGGTACTGAGTCTCTCACACTGCTTAACTAGCCATCAAACACCTGAACCAGAACCTGAGATGTGTCAGCTGTTTGTCAGATTGTAGCTCCTCCCAGTCTCACAGCATCTGTTTCAGAGGACATGTTGTTGTTCAGGTCTGAATCAGTCCGATCTTCATCTCATTTCTCTCTTCTCGTCCCTCAGTTCACTTCTGCACCTACAAAGAGAAGTTCATCAGTCTGTACTGTCGTCTGTCCTCCGTCCTGGACCTGGACGCCCTCATTACCCAGCAGGCACTGCGGGAGGCCATCACAGACAGCGAGGTGACCACCTCTAAACACCGACACCAGCTCATCCTGGACTACATCCAGGTGAGAATGAAGTGGGTTTCCAGCTTTAGCTGTGACCTCAGGATGTAGCCGGTGTTTTGTGTCTCTGTTGCCGAGGAGACGATGGATGTTTACATGGAAACATTTCACAGTAATCAGCCTGAGCTGGACTGAGCAGCTGAGAGTTCTTCATGTGCTGTTTGGTTCATCCTGCAGGAAGATGTTGGAACGTCTGAGGTGAGAGTCGAGCTGGAGGAAATTATTCTTCTCCTTTATCGGAAGAAGAAACCAGAAAGTTTCTGCTTTAAACTGAGACATTTAGCGGTGAAGAGTTTGAGCTGAGACCAGTTTGAGCCACTGTCATTAATGGAGGCTGACCACAAGAGTCCAGTCCAGTCCAGACCGTGTTAGAACAGATCACCAGGTTAGAGAGTCGCAGCACATGGAGGTGTGACGTTTAGATTGTCCTCTCTGTGTCGTCATGTTTCCTAATTCAGCTCAACTACCGAAACCTTCCCAAACTTTTCTCACAACAGAGAACCCTGCAGGTTCCACCAGACTGGACCGGGCTGCTGGTACCAGACTTTTGGACCTGAGTGTTGGTCTAAATGATCAGACATGAATTCTATGTTTTTGTTTGTAACTTAAACCCAGATGTTGCTGAACATGTGGAAACAGTCTGAATGTGCATTGCAGCTAACATGTTAGTTTGACAGCTGAAGACACTGAAAGGTGCGTGTTCACCTGCAGGTGACCTGCATACAACACGTGAAACTCACTGTGGTTTTAACGTCCTCATCAGCTCTATGAACTTCATGCTTTTGCACATTGAAACCTGTGATGATGTAATTCACCGCTGCACGCGGTTTGTGTCTCTGCAGCAGCTGGATGAGATGCGGCGTGATCTCCGCTGGATCACAGATGCTCTGCAGTACGCCCGCTACAAGCAGCCACGCGGTGGCGTGCCCATCACCTGCCTGGTGGACGCCAATGCTCCAGAGAGCAATGCCAGTCAGCAGAAGACAGACTCCACCTCCTCCAACATGGACTACCAGCCCACACCTTCTCCCTCTCCAGAGCTCCACCGGAGGAAAGCTATCAGCGGTGCGTTTGACCTCAAAGCTCCGCCCCATAAAAACAAACACAAACCAGATGTGGTGCTAAACGTTAACCTCTGTCTCACAGACTCTCTGCTCGGCTCCGATGACGACGGCTCCTCCGAGGTGTTTCTGCCCACAGACAGCGATTACGACTCCAGCGACCCCCTGAGCCCCCGGGAACTCGACCTGCTCTACTGTCCGGCCCCAGACCTTTCCCAGCAGGCCGTGCACTCTCTGGGGGGCAGCGCCCCCGATGTCCTGCAGATGTACAAGCTCAGGTGGTTGATCACAGTTTATCACTGCATATCAGATCTTCTGATTACTCACCTCTGATACTGGTGTTTCTTCTCAGGTACAGCATCTGCCCACCTACAGATTCCCCAATCTCCATTCCGGTGAAGGATCTCCCCTCCTCCCCCTCTCCAACCACAGAGCTCCCCCCTCACACCTCCGGCTTGTCCCAACCCTCAACTCGCTCCAGAACCCTCCCCACGTCTCCGTCCCTCCCTCTGTCCCCCAGGTTCTACAAAGACCTGCCCCTGTCCCTGGCTTTGTCAGACACCACTAAGACTCTGGAGGGCCTCTCCCTATCTCAGGAGGGCCACACCCCCCCAAGAGCTGTCGCCAACCCCCCTGCCAAGCGGAAACTGCTCTCCAGGAGCCACCGGGGCCAGTATTTTAGTGGGCCCCAGCGCTGGCTGCGGGGCCACAGTGGAGAGAGCCTCACGGGATCTTTATCTGAGGGCGTTTACACCAAACAGCTGGACCTGGACCTGTCCTCACCCAGAGAACTGACACCACAGCAGGGACACACCTATGTTAGCCACGCCTCTTGTGTCCTTGAGAACCACAAAGTCCGGCACCGGGAGTCACGGCCCCACGTTCGCAGGATCTTTGTGGAGCCCTGCAAGGAGCTTTCACTGAACCAGGAGAGGCGGGTCTGGGAGGAGCAGGAAGGGGCGGAGTCAGTGACAGGTGCAGGTGTGTCGGTTGTTGTTGCACAGGTTGAGTCTGGAGGGGAGGGGGAGGAGCCAGAGGGAGTTGTCACCCAGGAAGTGGACTCAGATGAACAAACCAACACACAGCTGTCAGAGATACTCAGTAGTACGCTGTAAGACGCCACAGCGGCCATGTTTACCCAAAACTCTGGATCACAGAACTTTAATATTTACCTCATAATGACTCTAGACAGGTAGACGGTCTCCTGGTTGCTAGCCTGGAACACTTCAGTCTCAAGTTGATGCAGAACTCTCATCTGGAGTCTGAATATGGATCCTGGACCTAAAGTCTAGATCTGGACCCTAGACCTAGAGTCTAGATCTGGTCTCTGGATCCGGAGTCTGAATCTGGAGTCTCAGATCCTGAGTCAGGCTGAGCATGTTGACATTCAGGACTCTGAGACTCGGCACCATCTCGGTCATGTGACCTGGTGTTGGTGGATTTCCCTGTGTGAAACTCGACTCCTGCAGGCAGAGCGTTTTAAATCCAACTCAGTGTTTGAATTTAAGATCAAACTACATCAGAATTTGGACCCAAAAGCCTCGAGTCACCTCATCAATCTGATAGACTTTATTGGTGTTTGATTATTAGTGATTATTAGTGTTGATGCTGCGCTTAGAGACGCACCAATGTTGCATCCAGTGAAGCACTTTGAAGGAAGCACGTCTCCACCAGCATGAACCTCTCTCTCTCTCTCTCTCTCTCTCCTACCAACCCAGCAGCCCCCTGACCTCCACATTGTTAACTATGGTTGCTGGTTCAACTCCACCAAGCCTCAGAACTAATGGCATCGACTGTTACACAGGAAATATTTAATGCAACAATAAATCAGCTGCAGCTTCTCCCTCAGAAACTTTGCACGTGACACGAGATCAGAAAACTCTTTAATACAAACTGTTTTACACGCCTGAAGCTAACAGAGGCTCGATCCTCAGCATGGATCTTTGGACTGAATGTTCCTTCTAGTCCGTTTGTAGTTTTTGTGATGATTGGGTCTGTTTAAATCTGTGTTGTTTTGGTTAAACTTGCCGAGTCACTGAACAGAGATGTTCCGGTCTCTAACCCGAACCCTAAAGGACGCATTTTGTCCTTTTGTGGATTGTAGTCCTTGTTTTATTGGACTTTGTGCCTCCTCGGGGTCCAGCATGATGACATCGAGTGGGTTCTGGTCTGGATCCTTCGTGTTGAGCTGTTTGTCTTGTTTTTCTTGGTTACCGTGTTTTTTCCAACTTGCACCAAAAAGTTTGGATGTTTTCTTTGTGTTTATAGAAGTGATGACGTGTCGGCCTTTTGGAACACACATGTTTCACACATGTATGCACAGTATTTAAAATGGTGTTTTTAATGTTTGCACATTGCAATTATGGAATAAAAGCTAATTGAATATTTGATGCAACAGGGCATTAACGTGGCAGCTTCTCCTGTGACTGCGTACAGGTCAGGGCGAGTCGGTATGAAGCGTTAACACGCGTGTTTGTTCATGTGTAATAGCTTTTCTACACAACATGCACTAAATGTTCTTACATGTTTCCACAGGATGATTATCAGTTTGGATTGAGATGAAAAATATATGAAACTTTGTTTATTATAATAAAAATATCTTTCAGGATTAACTGATACTTTCATCTTCCAGCTGATGCCGCGTGCT
Organism: Pachypanchax playfairii; assembly: GCA_006937955.1. NCBI lineage: Eukaryota > Metazoa > Chordata > Actinopteri > Cyprinodontiformes > Aplocheilidae > Pachypanchax > Pachypanchax playfairii. Next base: position 911,938 of record SSNP01000016.1, on the reverse strand, counting down.
TTTAGTTTTGTCTCCCATGACTCTGAAGTTCTCTGATCCATGACGTTCTGTAAATGTGGTGAAGATTAAACGTCTGAAACTAGTTTAACCGTCTTCTGTTTCACACTTTACCTGTTCAGCTTCGCTACATCAGCTCCAACTAATCATTTCAAAACTCTACAGGTGAAGTCACGTTACAGCACGAGTCCTTTAACTTCTGTTTCTACAAAATACGACAAAAAAAAAAAAAGTCTGAAAACCTCTAAATGAGGGTTCTATGGTGGAACCGGTAACGTGTTGTATGCCGCCTGCAACATGAAGTTCATCAAGGTTAGAGTTCTCCGAGGAGACATCACGACCTCCAAGTGTGAGCAGAGGTGCAGGTACAGGTTCTGTATCAGGAGAATCTGGACTCAGTCAGTTCTGGGAACTTTATATTCCTCTTTATCTTTACTATGCCTGTGATAAATATTTAACAAATGGTATCCACAAGTCAGTTAAGACATCTCAGCAGGACACGTGTCTGGTTTGATGGATCCAGACACCAGATCTGGAGGATGTTCTGCCCTTTAGGTGGTCCTGATCACAGGTATCAAAACTCCACTGAGGTAGACGGTGACGCCTGCGATGGTTCTGAGTTCAGTTTATTTCTCATGGCTTTCCTGTGATTTTATTTTGAAGGGTTTTGTGGGGTTTTTCCGGTGTCTTGAGTTCCTTCTACTTGTCTTTAGTTTAGGATCTTCCTTGTGAGATTTTGATCCAGTTCATTCTTTGAGTGTCTGGAGATCTTCATCTCCTCAGTTTTACTCTTCCTGGTTCATGATCACACCATTTCTCATCCTGTTTACCCCGACTCACTGGACCGGTCCACTGGACCGCTTGCTCCCCAGTCTTGCACGGTTCTGATCGCCTTTTTATTTGTTTCCTCTAATGTTCTGACACCAGGTTGTTCAGGTGAATCAATGGACCTCCCAGGATGTCCAGGTCCTTCCTGATCCGGCTCACAGAGAAAAGCAGCTTTTGTTTGTTGTTTGCGTTGTTTACCACCTGCTCCGATATCAACATCGACACACATACTCATGTGCACACACTCTCTCTCTCTCACGCGTACGCACGCACACATGGATGATTTGCCCGGTGCGCAAAACCAACCTACTGCATGTATTTTACATGTTCTTCACGTGATTCAAACTTGGGTCACGTGCAATCCCCTGCAACTCCACACTCACCTGGAAAAACGCACAGGACGTGTTTCACATGTTACTTTCACATGATGTGGTTTGTGTGTGTATCGAGACAATGCATTAAGCGAGAGATCTGGTCGGTGTGTCGAACCGGTCCGAACGCTTTGCGCTTTGTTTTTATTTGTTCTCCGTGTCCCGTCACATTGTACAGGTGTAGCGCGTGCTGCTGAACCAGCTTCCAGCTGTTTGTCTGGATTCTGGTTCAGTTCTCGTTCCAGCCGGAGTTCTATGGAGGTGTGGTTGCGGTTCGGGTGACATCAGCACCCTGCAAGCTGGATGTTTGCGCGCAGCCTCACGCGCCTTCAGTTCGGTTGCGGAGGATCAGACGCAGCAGCAGGATGCGGGACAAGGAGCTGTGTCAGCAGGACCTGCTGACCAGAACCTGGAGCTGAGTCCCGGGCCCAGGACGTCTGTGTGGAGGTTCTGTCGGGATTGGACTATCGGAACCGGACTAAAATGGATACGTGCTCTCTCCTGCAGGTCTTCGTGCTGCTCCTCTCTCTGGGGTTCAGAATCCAGGAGGGCACGTGCCAAAAGTTCTTCGTTGTCCGTCCCGTTCCGAGCGACACTCTGCCTGTAGAGGCCCTGAAGGAGGACCCGGACCCGCTTCTGGATCCGAAGGAAAAAGACCTGAACGAGACGGAGCTCAAGAGTCTTCTGGACAGTCACTTCAACCCGAACTTCATGTCCGTTTCCCCACCGGAGCATCATAACGAGGACGATCCGGACCCAGAGCTCGCCGGAGTCATGCCCAAAGAGATCCGAACCTTGGAGTTCGATGTCCAGTTCGGGACGAAGCAGAAGCCCAACAGAAAGCAGCGGCGGCGGCTGCAGCAGATGCTCTGGACCTACACACTGTGTCCCGTTGTTTACGCATGGACCGACATGGGCCACCGGTTCTGGCCTCGGTACGTGAAGGCGGGGAGCTGCTACAATAAGCGCTCCTGTTCGGTTCCTGAAGGGATGACGTGCAGACCCGCCAAGGCGGATCAATTAACCTTACTGAGATGGTTCTGTCCGCAGAAGAAGAGTCCTCTGAAGTGCTCCTGGATCCAGGTTCAGTACCCGGTTTTATACGGGTGTACGTGTTCCTGTCCGAACCGGGACTAAAAGGTTTTTATACTTAACCCGCAGAACTAGGTCCAGACTTCAATCACTGGGATTCTGTTCGAATGTCAGAGCAAACGATTGGTTCCGGTTCTGTTCATTAAATGTGATTCACATGATGCTGTTTCATGAGAAACTGGACCGGGTGTTCTAAATACGATTCCATCTGTTGTGTTTAGAAAAACGAAATTACTGTTTAATCACAAAAAAAAAATCTGAGTTCTTTTTCTTTTCAAGGGAATTTCAGTTCCGTCTGAAAGTAAAGGTTCGTTTGAAGTTCGGTCCGCAGGATGTGATGAACCCAGATGGTGTTTCTGAACCTCAAGTGATAAAAAATTCCAAAAGAACTAAAGACAACCAGCAGCTTCAGCGTTTGATTGACAGCTCTCTGAGCCTATAGGAGCCTCCATGTTCTGTCCAACCGCTGGTTCTTCAGTTTCTGTGCAACTGGCCTCAGATTTGGACCGGAACTGGGTTCGACGTTCTGATCCAAATACAGTCATCTCCAGACAGCTGTTCATATGAACCATCCAGAGGGTTCAAACATCTGGAACTCAGTCCATTCATTGGGAGAATAACAAATGGCAGATTAGGGTGTTGATCAGGTGGAGCTTCATTATATTATAGCTTCAAACAATTATCTCATGTTTTATTGCAAACCAGTTGCTGAAATTACACAAACTAACAAATTGAGCTCTAGTTAGACTCATACAATTTTTCGTGTGTGTGCGCGCGTGGGTGTGCACGTGCGTGCGTGTGTTTGGGGGGGGGACACGGGAAGTAGCTACTGACAACTTTGTCCCCCCCAGTATAAAAATCCTTTCTGCGCCCCTGCCTGGAACATGTCAAGTCATGATGTGATGATGAGAACTTCCTGCTGTCAGACTGGAATGTTGCAGCTGGATTATTGTAGATTATTTCAGATTTTGAAACAATGTGAGTTTAAATGTGAAATAAAAACATGTTCAGCCTCTTCACAAGCTGTCTGGTTAAATCCAGCTCTGATCCACTGCAGTTAGGTAGGCTAGCATCAGTTTACTGGACCAATCAGTTCATAGGTGTGGTGAGTAGGCGGAGTAGGTTCGGGACACATCTGACCTCTGCAGCAGTGGTCCGAACAAAGGTGTCAGTTGGGGGGGGGGATTCTGTGGGGCCAAGTATGAACAAAGCAGGAACGGGTCCACATCAACACCATTCAGTCCATGTCTGAAAGGGGTTCCAGCACTCAATATGAAACACTAGTGAACCAGCAGCAAGTAGCAGAAACAAACAACTTCATCCAATTTCTGTTTGACTTGTTGTAAAATCATAAATCTCATTCTGTTCTTGATTCTGAAGTTCAACGGTTTTATCTTGTTTATCTTCCTCTTTCAGAGTTTCTAATATGTAAATTCTCGTGGTTCACCTCGTACCTTGCGGAAAGATCTTTCAGAGTCTCGTGGCATGGACAGATGTCCAGTCTGCATGAGCTGGCGACGGGTGTCCCGCAGGGCTCGGTCCTTGGTCCTCTCCTCTTCTCTTTATACACCACCTCATTAGGCGAGATCATTCGCTCCCATGGCTTCTCATACCATTGCTACGCTGACGACACTCAGCTCCTCCTCTCGTTCCCTCCAGACGATACATCCGTCTCAGTGCGGATATCTGCTTGCCTCTCAGATATCTCGGCGTGGATGAGGGATCGCCACCTTCAGCTTAATCTGTCCAAAACTGACCTCATTGTCTGTCCTGCCAGTAACTCCTTACCTCCTCAGATAAGCGTGCAGCTTGACTCCATCACGCTGTTCCCCAAAACCTCCGCCAGAAACCTTGGTGTCATACTGGACAACCAGCTGTCCTTCAAAGAGCAGGTTAACTCCGTAGCTCGCTCATGTCGATTCGCGCTTTACAACATCAGGAAAATCAGAGCCTTCCTCACAGACCACACCACACAGCTTCTGGTCCAGGCCCTGGTCTTGTCCCGGATCGACTACTGCAACTCATTGCTGGCCGGTCTTCCGGCGTCCTCGGTTAAACCTCTGCAGATGATTCAGAACGCAGCAGCACGTTTGGTCTTCAACCAGCCCAAGAGGGCTCATGTCACTCCGCTGCTCATTTCCCTGCACTGGCTTCCAGTTGCAGCACGCATCAAATACAAAGCTCTGCTTCTGGCTTACCAGACTCTAACACACACAGCTCCTACCTACCTTCACTCCTTCATCCAAACCTACATTCCCACGCGTCAGCTACGCTCAGCCGCTGAAAGACGCCTAGCGCTTCCACCACAACGTGGCATGAGATCATGTTCCAAACTCTTCTCCTCTGTTGTCCCCCGATGGTGGAATGACCTACCAAACTCGGTCCGATCCTCAGAGTCTGCAGCTACTTTTAAGAGCAGACTTAAGACTCACCTCTTTAAAGAACACTTTCAGTCTTAATGTAGGATTAATTTATGATTTATGATATCGATTTGAGAATTTATCTCTCACAAAAAAAAAAAAAAAAAAAAAAAAAAAAAAAAAAAAAAAAAAAAAAAAAA
>SSNP01000016.1:875256-907067 GCA_006937955.1 Pachypanchax playfairii | reverse complement strand
AACACACACACACACACACACACACACACACACACACACACACACACACACACACACACACACACACACACACACACACACACACACACACACACACACACACACACACATACACATACACATACACATACACACACACACACACACACACACACATACACATACACATACACATACACACACACACACACACACACACACACCCACACACACACACACAGTGTGTGAAACACCCTGTAACACATTGAACAAAACCACATGAAGGTGCTCTTTGTCTGAACAAGGTGTGGGTGTGTGTTTATGCATGCATGTGTGTATATTATACTAATTAATTAACCAGTCTCTTTGGTTACGTAAACAAATGGATACAGGTTAATTAAGACAGAAAAAACCCCTGAAAACTTTGATGTTAAAAGGTTAATTTTTCAAAGTTGGAGACCCAACAGAGCTCGTTAGATGTACATTTAAAATCACACAATTCTGCATGTGCTGTTGAACATGACAATGTGCATGAATTTTCCAACCATATAATAAAATATTAATGCACACTTCAGCACTGATCTGCATCAACAGTTCATGTGCTGGAAAAGAAGAGTCACACAGAGAGAAACCAGACGTCTGAGGGTCCCCTGAACAAATCACATTGTCAGAGAATTACTTGGTCAAAAAACAACAACAACAATATTTTGGTTTTAACCAAAAGTCTGAGATTTGTACTAAAAACTTTCTGCCACATTCAAAAGAAAGCTTCAATTTTGTAAAAGTAACTTTACAGAATACAAAAAAATAGGGGTTTTTGAAAACATAAAGGAAAACACAATTTACCTTTTTGAAAACCTTTTTTAAGAATTTCAGAATAAAACAATTATTTGCAGTGGTTTTAGATTTGGCACGTGTTTATTTGACTCAGAAATAAAAAGTGAATTTTAGTCAGAATTCAAAGTACAATCTGAGACATGTTTGGACAGTTTCTGTCTAACTGAGACACATTGACACAATGAGTTAACACAAATTATAGCTTCTTCTAAACCATCTACATGTATGTTAGATCCTGTTCCTACGTGTTATACTGCCAGAGCTATGAAATAAATTCATTATCTTGTAACAGAAAGTTGAACAGTCTGAGCTGTAGGAGTTAGTGTGCTGCAGGCGGAAGTTTGAAGGGGAAAATTTACGAGGTTGAGGTGAGGTACTGACTCATTTGGTTCAAAATTCTAGGACTTTTTTGCTTTAAACACAAAACAAATTCATTAATCAAATGTTTAGTTGTCGACCTTTACCATAAAAATGTTTTACATTTTCATGGTTGAAATGTTACAAGTTGTTAGTAGCAAGTGTTAGCTTGCTAACCTAAAGCTCTTGGCCACCAAGCTAACTTTACTGTACCAGCTGTAATGATAGTATAGAACTATAAAAACTGAAACAAGACCACTAGCTACGTTTACATGTTCCCCAAATTTCCTCAATCTGATTAAAATCTTGGTCGATCAGAATTCCCAAATCCCTGTTTACATGGACACTAACTGAAATGATCTGATCATGCCATGAGTACACATGCACCAAGCACTCGATCAGGTTAAATGAGTTGAGCATGCGCACAGCGAGTTGTCTTACAAACTCCGTCCTTTCTGCACGTCTTTCCCGCCCCATCGTGTGCTCGATCTGACTCACGTTATCCCCAATATGGACCTTCTGCAGGTGATTACCTTTATGTTTGGGTTTTTACTGGTCGCATTAACCAAGCTAGAGGCTGAATACATATTACTACTGCTCCTCCACCACAGGAGAGGAGAGCAGGATGACAGGATGACTGCACCAGCAGACCACTTCTGTTTACCTCCCGCCATGTTTTCTACTTGGGTCTGTGAAAGCAGAAAGACGTCACGCTGAAGTTGTACGCATGCGCAGTGGGCTCTTTTCACCCCTTCATTCTGAATGGGTGTGTACATGCACGTCTATCCGAATGAAGATCGGACAAAACCACCCCTCTAGATCGGAAGTAAATTTCATTCTGATCAGGCTGCATCGGATCAAAACATTCTGATTGACATGTTTACATGATGTATTTTTGTTCTGATTGGGCGTTTATTCCGATTAAATGTGCCCATGTAAACGTAGCTAGTGAGAAAGAAATGTTCACTTGTAAAAGTGAGTGGGGGATGTGGGGAGACACACAGAACAAAACAATGTCCTGCATATGGAAAGAAGGGTGCAAATTGTAAAGGACAAAACCAATATATAAGAATGTGTCTCTCCAAGAAGAGGGACAGGAATACACGCAGTGCAGGAAGACACTGATAGTGATGATTTAAGTGAAACATTCTTCATTAAATATGGTGACAAACAATGAAAATATCAGCACACAGTCCCCACAAGGCCAAACTGTCAACATGTCCATCGAAGATAAATGGACAGCTCCACTGTTACTTAATGGGACAATTGTAATATTTAAAATTGACACAGGGGCCAAAGCCAACTTCATCAGCGAGAAGGATTTTGAAACACTGACAGAGAGAACTAAAACGTTAACTTGCAAGGTCTCACAACTGAGAGCTTATAATTAGGGATGTCCCGATCAAGATTTTTTTCCCTGCGAGTCCGAGTCTGAGTCTTGAGTATCTGCCGATACCGAGTCCCAATCCGATCTATAGTACATTAAAAAAAGAATAAAAAGGATCAAATAAACAGATCCAGGACGTTCCTTATGTTGTATTTAATTCACCCTATTTAATATTTAGCTGCAGGGACAGGACAACCAGCAGTCCTGGGACCGGGACAGCCAGCAGTCCTGGGACCGGGACAGCCAGCAGTCCTGGGACCGGGACAGCCAGCAGTCCTGGGACCGGGACAGCCAGCAGTCCTGGGACCAGGACAGCTGGTTGCGTCCACTCCAGCACGTCCTGAGGTTTCCCCTGGGCTTCTTCACGGTGGGGAGTCATGAAGTTGTTACTTGTGTGTAAAAACGAACATGACGAGAGCACATTTCTGTACTGTGAGCACGCAAACAGTCCGAACACACACAAACCGGTGGACGGACATTACGCTATTAAATAAAACATTATGTAATTAAATCAGCTGATCAGAACGACAGACACTGCAGGTAGAGTAACATGATCATGGGCTGTCTTCTGCATGCAGTAAGTGATCACCTCCACTCCATGAACCAGTTTCAGATAATATCATAGAGATTCCTCAAATGGATTCTGGCAACTGAGACTGGATCCAAAAAGTAGCAAGTACATAGAAAATACAACAATAAACAAATGAAAAAACAAAAAAGAAAATTTGGAAGGAAAATACAATAAAAGACAGGCTGTAAAATCAGGAATGGGGGTGCTGATACAACTGATATCAACATAAATAACCAAAAGTGAACTTAAAGTAATGAGTTTTCAGATGAGATTTAAAGTAGTTAACAGAGGTGGATTGTCTCACAGAGAGAGGAAGATTGTTCCATAATGTAGGACCAATAAATGTTCACCATGAGATTTATAGTTCATACAAGGGATTTGTAATAGCAGATGTTCAGCAGATCTTAATGTACGGGAGGGATTGTAATTAATGAGCAGTTCAGAGAGACATGAAGAAACCAGATTATGAAGAGATTTGTAAAACAAAGAGTAGAATATTGAATTGAATGCGAAACGGGAAGCCAATGAATTTCTGCCAAAATAGGAGCGATGTGAGGTCACCTGTCTGTGTTGGTGAGAAAATGTGCTGCTGCATTCTGGACTCTCTGCAGGCGGTCAAGTGAGGACTTGTTAAAAGGTACAGTATGTAAGAATTACACCTTGTTGTCAAATTCAAATCCTGCAGTTCATGTAGAAAAAGAAAACTGCTCTCAACCTCTCACCCCCTCCCCTCCCTGATTTTTCTGTTGAGTTGCCAGTTCGGATGTTGATTGTCTGAAAGTCTATTTGTTCAACGTTGAGTTTTCCTAAGTGTGTTTGAACGCCCCATCATGTGCAGCTCAGCTGATCAGTAGGAAGGATGTGGTGGTTTCTTGGTTGAATTCCAGCTGCTTGTGTTGAAGACTTGGCAGCCTTGCAGACTCACATGTGATTCGTTATGGAACCAGGAAGTCTGGACGTGTAAATAATGATTCTGGTCCGGACCAGGAACTAGAGACCACCCAGCTGACTGAGATCCAGATCTGTTACAATGTAACTTTATATTTAACATAAGTGGGACATTAAACTGTTATGTGAGTATTTACCTGTAATATTCTTAGATACTGTACCTTTAACACCAAAGTGGACAGCGTTTGCATAATGAAGTCTAGATATGATGAATGAGAAAGAATAAAAGAAGCTCTGTCTCTGTCACGCCTCCATAGCAAGATGTTTGAATAGCAAGTGTTTACAACGTTTATCAGAGTTCATTGTAGTTAAATGTTTGTGATTGTGTGAAAACATGTTTTTGCACATTATTGAATGATTTTCTTTTCATGCTCGGATACTTTGATTCATACCTTGGACACCTCTCTGAAACAAGTTTTTGTGCGGACAGTAATGTGCAGCGGTCGCACGCTCGCAGCCGCACATGAGGCCGAGTCACAGATATTACATGAGCTAATCCAAATTTAGCTTTGGATTAACAACAATATACCACAAAGAGACAGGCCTCATTCTATGCTGCTTAAAGAGTCCCTTCCATTAAAACAGTGTTTCTGAGGTTTCTGTTGAATATTTTAGCTCCACAGGTGTTCTTACCTTCATAGTGGGTGAAAACAGGTCAACAACTTCTCTTTCAGTTTTAATTTCTCAAACTACACAGGTGGTGATAAAACCAGAGTTCTTGCCCGCTCTGCCCAGAGAGTAGCAGGGAGTCGGGTCTGAATTGTTGTTTTTGTGTTTGTCTGTTCTTAATTGTTTTATCATGTGAAGCCCTTTGTGTTTCCAAGAGCATTACAAGTGCTACAAATAAAGTTTGATTTGATTTGAAAACTAATAATCTGGCAGGCCAGATGAAACTAAAAAAGTTCCTCACCACACAGATACAAGAACAGAAAATATTGTAACAGAATGCAACTAAATACACGACTAAGAATCACTAAATCTATCTAAACTCAGCTCTCACAAACATACACAAAGGAGAAGACAAGAACTGAAAATGACTTGAAACACAAAACAGGTGACATGAGGTGGGATGACTCATGACAATACTCCCATGTTCATCTGAATCTCATCACATGCAACACCTGTCAGCTGTGGAATGAATGCAGCTTTCTGATTGGCTGAGGGTTTCAGAGTCCTGCACAGAGTGGCAATCCCTCTCAAAGTTTCTTCAGGAACTTTTCCAGTTATTATTATTATTATAGTCTCAGAGTGCTGGAGGACACACTGACCACATGTCTTCACTCTTCTGTCTTTACTCTCCATGTTTGTATTTATTATTTTAGTTGCCATTAAAGGTGGGATATGGAACATGAACATCACAACAACAGAACCCAGCCTCCAGCCATTGGGGCGCCAGGCTCGTAACCCCCCACACCTCCGCACCTGCGCTCCGTTGATGAGGTCGAACAATATTCCTCACCAAACCCACTCTGATCTCCGATCCAAGAATTACTACAAAACATCACGTGTTCAATTCAATAATCATGTTCTCCATCCCCGCTGATCACTCTGATAAATAAAGACTCCTACCTGTAACTCAGTCATTGATTCAGTCCATATGGTAAAGAGCTCAAGTATCTGCCCCGGCTCTTCTCCAACAAACCGAAACTTCCTGCTAGATCCTCCGTCCTCCTCACGCCATCCTGCTCACCTCACTTCACCACCCAGCTACAAAATCCTCCATGGTGTGTCCTCTAGTTGAACCCACAGCCTCAGTTCCCACACTTCAGCCACCTGCCTGCTGCTCTGTGTTAGCATGAGCTGCTAATATTGACTTTTTCATACGACCCTGCTAGTCACCTATGGCAAGCAGTTCCATATTGTACATTTAACTTTCCAGTCCTCTCTGATCCCAGAGTGGGTCCAGGCAGAACTTATCCTGGTTCTGCTGGGGGTTTTTATCCTCTCTCCAATCTATTTTTAAAAAGGAAATCAATTCTTTTCTTTTTAGGAACTGACTTGATGTTTCTGTAAAGTGCCTAGAAATGATGTTTGTAATCAACTGGAAATGACAAAAAAAATTAACTGAATCCAGTTAAATTTACATTCATGAGAAATGTTTAGAGAAACTGATCCTTTCAAAATACAAACATAAAACTACTTGAAGTTTACTTTCCACGTGATTTTATCTTCATCGTCACCTTCAAGCAGCTTTGATGTAAAACAAACAGAAAATCCATCTTTGAAAAGTTTTCTGCACAATTGACACTTTCCAGTTTCATGCCACCCCGACCACCATCACACAGCCATTTTGGCCTATCGGGGTCCATCACATCACACTAATAGACTGCCAGCCAGTCAACACACACCCACACACACACAGTCAGAGGGTGGTGACCTGCTATTACTGAACTTTTCTGCCTCACTGCAGCCTGGTAATGATGGTCAGCTGGTGTGTGTGTGTGTGTATGTGTGGTGTGTATGTGTGTGTGTGTGTGTGTGTATGGGTGGTGTGTATGTGTGTGNGGAACATGAACACAACAACAGAACAAAACCTGGGCCATTGGGGCGCCAGGCTCGTAACCCCCCACACCTCCGCACCTGCGCTCCGTTGATGAGGTCGAACAATATTCCTCACCAAACCCACTCTGATCTCCGATCCAAGAATTACTACAAAACATCACGTGTTCAATTCAATAATCATGTTCTCCATCCCCGCTGATCACTCTGATAAATAAAGACTCCTACCTGTAACTCAGTCATTGATTCAGTCCATATGGTAAAGAGCTCAAGTATCTGCCCCGGCTCTTCTCCAACAAACCGAAACTTCCTGCTAGATCCTCCGTCCTCCTCACGCCATCCTGCTCACCTCACTTCACCACCCAGCTACAAAATCCTCCATGGTGTGTCCTCTAGTTGAACCCACAGCCTGAGTTCCCACACTTCAGCCACCTGCTGCTCTGTGTTAGCATGAGCTGCTAATAAAAACTTTCCCACAGGACCCTGCTAGTCACATGTTGGGAAACCCACTATGGCAAGCAGTTAAGGTCAATAATCACCACATGTCCCTGGTGCTTCCAGCTGCTTGATCTGCAGCCTCCACAGTACCAGCCTGGATGTGCTGGATTATTTACGGTATCAGGCAACCCAACATGGTGCTGCTACTCTGCCAGCTATTGGTTGGTAGGTGTAAACAATATTTTATATTTTACTTCAAATATACAGTACAGTCTGTACTGTAATTTCATTCTACAACCCTTTAAACACCATGTGGGTATTATTTTGTTAAAAATATTGCTTTTTAAAAAAATATTCCATATTGTACCATTTGTATGAAATTACAGACATGTTTGTGAATATAGTCACTGTAAATTACTAGTACAGCAGGTAGTAACTTGACTGTACACATCTGTTTACTCTGCCATGACGTCTGTTTACTTCAAAAATATCTACTTTCTAAACTGCAGCTCAGTAAAATATATTTGACTGTATATGATTGTGTTTTACATTTGAGTTTAAGGTGATATTAACATCCAGACCCCCCCCCCACACACACACACGTTTTAATCTTTATCTTTTGCTGTTTATCTGTGAGATATTTTCCATCAGTAATAAGCTGTTAAAAGCTCCAACAGAAATCCATTGTGAAGTCTTCTCAGGTGTTGGTTCTGACATGCGAACAGAACATGATTAAACCCAGAGTCTGCTGAGCTTTTTACTTTCAGCTTTATTTGCAGATCCTTCAAACGGCAGAGAAGCTCATCAGCAACATGAGCATCAGATACCACATCATGACTAAAACATATTTACAAAATATAAATAACATATTTAACTCCATAAAACACAGACAAAAGTCTTCAAATGGTCCAAACTGGCATGATGAGACATGTCCATCAGCTTCTGTCTGTTCTGTGCTTAGTGCAAAAGATTCTGTCTACAATCCAACAATCAACATGTTCCACACAACTTTGGTCCAAACACAAAGAACCCAGACAGAACCGATAAAGACAAAACACATCCGCGTGTTTTCAAACGTGAAGTTCTGGATGAAACCACCGAATGTTTAAACGGATCATCAGAGGAAGTGGAGAGGCAGTGAAGGTCCAAACAGAACCTGAGTTCCTGGAGAGGAGGTTCCCCGAGCAGCACAGAACACACTCCATCCCAGATGAATTCAGATCCATCCAGCCCAACCCGTTTTGATCCTGATTGGACTTTTACACAGAATTTATTTGATTCTAGAAGACTGAAGCGTTTTTCTGTTTTAGATCTAAAGTTCTGATGGATTCAAAGCACCATAAAAATGTTCTGAATGTACAGAAACCAGGTCCAATTCACATAATCCGGTCCGGAGTTTATCATTGGTTCTGACAAAAACAGGGAATCAGAACCACTGATATTTCCACCAGAACTTCTGTTAGACCATCAGAACCTCAGATGTTTCCATCAGAACCTCTGTTAGACCATCAGAACCTCTGATGTTTCCATCAGAACCTCTGTTAGACCATCAGAACCTCTGATGTATAAAGCAGATGTCCACTCGTTTCGTGGATGCCCCTGAAAAGGTTTGACTTGTTAAACATCTGGCTGCTTGTGTTGTGACCTTTGACCCCGGCTCTGACAGCTGGAAACCATCAGTATTCCTTCGTCCTTCCCAGGAAGTGTCTGTTGGATGTTTCCAGATGTGCTGCGTGTTCTTCTGAGGCGTTCGTGTTGTCCTGAGGAGCAGCATCATTCTGGTTCATCAGTGATTCCTTGAACTGAAAAATCCCACGCTGGTCGGCGACTCCTTCACCGTCACGGTGATGAAGTTGGCCGTGACGTCTGTGACGAACACGTGTTCCAGGAGGCTCCGCGCCGGCCTCCAGTCTGTTTCTGTATCCGACTCAGTGGCGTTGGCGCCGAGCCTCAGCCTGTTATCAACAGAGAACAGGGAGGCGTCGTGTTCTGACTCGCTGCTGCTGGTGTCGTCCGAGTCGCCGGTGCTGAGCTCGTTCAGGCTGCGGTTCTGAGAACTCAGTGCATGATTACGCTCCTCCCGCCTGCCGCCACCTGCCAGCTGATCCCTCCCCCATCCTGGCTCTGAAGCTCCGCCTGCTGTCAGACCGGAGCGCTGCCCTCCAGCTGCTGATGCTTTCCCGATGATGCCGCCGCTCCGGGAGCCGGTGCTGCCCGGCAGGCTGCTGCTGCTGTTCTGAGACTTGCTGACACTCTGCAGGTTGAGTGCTCGGAGGTTCAGCGCCTGGCTGGTCCGGTCTCGAGGTGTGGATGACACTTTGCTGAAACTGGAGTTCTGCTGCTTATGTTGAACAAAACCGCTTGGACTTCCCAGCCCCTCCTGCCTCCTCGGACCCAGCGGAGAGGGCTGCGCCGCCGTCGGTCCTCCACCAAAGGTGCCGTGAAGACCGTGTGAGGTGGAGGCGCCACCTGATTTCTGAGGAGACGCTCTAAAGCCATCAGCTCTGCTGCTTCCTGTTTCTGAAATGGAGCGCCTCAGCTCAGAGCTCTTCTGTGACAGACCAGCCTTGTGGGAGGAGGATGATGGCGAGGTGGCGGACAGGGAGCGGGCGGTCCAGATGCAGCTGAGGGATCCAGATTTGGAGGCGGCGCTCTGAGAGAAGGAGCTCTGGGATGAAGAGCTTCCTTCGTCTCTGCAGCTCTTGCTCAGGCCGGTGTAGGTGAAGCTGGCCGGCTGCAGCGGCTTCTTTACGCCGGGCCGCAGCTCGTCTCTGGGCGATCTGATTGGCTGATGGTGACGAGGAGGAAGAGACAGAGCCTGCGCCTGCCGTAAAGCCTTCAGGTCCGGGTGCAGCGGCTTCCTCCCACGCTTCTTCTTACGGGGTGGGTCGGGTTTGGCCAGCAGGATCTGGGGTCTCTTCTGGGGGACGGGATGGAGACGGGGGCTCGGTTTGGCCTTCTTTACGTGCTCTTCATCATCCTCCGAGGAAGAGGAGGGAGATGATGAGAGACCAGAGGAGGAAGAGAAAGAGGAGGAGTGGTCATCCTTTGTGGTAGCTGGTGGAGGCTGAGGAGAAGAAGGAATGATGAATCAAGACTTTAGAACCAACGGGTGGAGAGGAGGTTCTGGTCTTACCAGGATCTTTCGTGGTCGTCCCCGTGGTCGTTTTCCTTTCTTCTGAAACAGAAGTTCTCGCTCTTGTTCCCTTAAAAACACAGATAGAATCTTCAACATGCAGAACTCTGCACATCCATAAATAAGTCTTGTTGTTTTTACCAACAACACTGACGCTCTTTCAGTCTGCTGGTTTCCCCTGAGATCAGGTTGGCTCAGGTTCTGACTGTGGTTCTGTAAATGTGTCGGTACCACGTGGGTACTCACCTCTTATGAAACGCTGCCAACAGCCTCGGGTCCAGAATGTTCTCCTCCGGTTCCCAGCTGTTGTGTCTGAAAAGCACAGAATGTTGATTTTTAACTACAGGTCCAAAACCTGCAGTATTTACACCCAGGTAACATCACGTGACTCCCAACACACGGCTTTGTTTACATTAACGGGACATTTTGGACCAGGAAAGTTATTTTCAAAGTTTACAGACTGAAAGATTCAAACCAGTTTCTCATTTTAACGTTTCATTTGATAAATCCGACGATTTGGCTGATAAATTTTGAGAATATTCGGGTTCCGGCCCGGTTAATCAGATACAGCGGGACGGGCAGAGCCCACAGCTGTTACCGGTCTAAACCAGTCCCATCAGCTGCAGCTCAGACACCTGGGTTCGGCCGAGCAGGTCACCGAGCCGCCGCAACCGGGCTTTGTTCGGTGTTCCGTTAGCCTCGGAGGCTAAGAGCTACTCACTTGGAGGACCAGCCGCTCCATTTCACCAAATACTCGAACTTTCCCTGCGGAGACACACAGATTCAGAACCGAAGAGGAGAAACGGGTCCCTCCCGAACCACAGGCCGCTGGTTCTTACCTTCCTCTGCCGCTTGCTCAGGATACATTCAGCATCGAACACCTGACCCACCGTCACCCCCTCCATTACTGCTGCCGAGCAGTTTGACCGCTCCCGGCCACCGTACTTCCTGTCACATCCTCTTAAATGTCAGACTAATATAAAAACATAAACTTACGTAAACAAAGACAGTGTTTATAAGAGGACTTTCAGCTGGTAGCTTAAATTGTCAATATACTGGTACATAACATTTGGGTTTCAATGTTGTTGCACCTTAAACAGATTTATTTTTTTAAAGTAGGGATGTTTATTTTATCGAGATTTGTGAATAAAAAAATTTGACAAAAGAATTAGATTATTATCACAATGATTTGATTCATCATTGCCTATGAGACCAACTTTACCAAATTTAGCAAGTGGGATCAGTTCCAGTTCTGGAAATCGGTCCAAAAGAAAGAAAATGTGTTCTAGTGTCTCATTATCAGAATTGCAAAATAGACATTAATTTTCTTTTATGCCAAATTTCTTCTGGAAAAGATCATTATCATTCACAGTTTTGAAATTGTTTTCCATGAACAAGTACCATCTTCGGTCGGTGGTGTTCGGCAGCTCATTTCCGTCTTCACCTGTGGGTGGTAGTACGGCTGCACCTGTCTGCCTCATTTGAAGAAGAAGAAGAGTCCGCGGAACTTTGCTAGCGGAACTTTCTTTCTGTGGAGGGAAGACATAGCGTGTTGCACTGTTACTTGTTTGGTAACTGTCACTAGCTCAGTCTCAGGTACGAGTGTTTTTACACGTTCTGTTTGCAGGTGAGTTACAGACACCTGACACTGACCTCAGGTCCGATCCGTGGTCCGATCTGTTGCTTTGGGTGAATCCAGCAGCTGATTCAAGGTCAGTTCCGTCTGCTGGACCTTCTGGTGAAAACTGGTCTTTCTGGGTTTTTGGATCATAAGAACAACCTGATACACCTTCAGACCACGCAGCACGTGACCCGACCAGCTTCGAACAGATCTCTCAGAACATCCAGGTTCGTGTGTTTCAGCATGCAGGGTTCCGGTCCAAAGACCATCAGAAAGTTTTTAAGGACAAACATCATGAGAACCAGAACCGGGTTAGGGTTTTACACTGAAACCAGATCATGATTATAAAAGAACCAAATCCAGGGTTTAATCAGAACCAAATCCAAGGTTTAATCAGAACCAAATCCAGGGTTTAATCAGAACCAGATCCAGAGTGTAATCAGAACCAAATCCAGGGTTTAATCAGAACCAGATCTAGGGTTTAATCAGATCCAGGGTTTAATCAGAACTAGATCCAGGGTTTAATCAGTTTCAGAGTTAAAGCTGGACTTTTTCCAACAGGTGTGTTTCTCAGGTGTGATGCCGTTGCCTCTCTGTTACCCTTTGACCGCACCGCTGCTGACAGGATGTGTCCGGATGCTGCACCGCAGCTCTCCACAAGTGCTGCGTTCTCAGACTGGGTTCTTCCTGCGACGCCGGCCTCCATCGAGCCTCCTTACACGCTGTCTCTTATACNAACTAGATCTAGGGTTTAATCAGATCCAGGGTTTAATCAGAACTAGATCCAGGGTTTAATCAGTTTCAGAGTTAAAGCTGGACTTTTTCCAACAGGTGTGTTTCTCAGGTGTGATGCCGTTGCCTCTCTGTTACCCTTTGACCGCACCGCTGCTGACAGGATGTGTCCGGATGCTGCACCGCAGCTCTCCACAAGTGCTGCGTTCTCAGACTGGGTTCTTCCTGCGACGCCGGCCTCCATCGAGCCTCCTTACACGGGGCCTGAACAGGAAGTCCAGGAGTCCAGAGGAGGACTGGAGGACCCGGAACAAGACAGTGCTGACATACATTGCTGCTGCCGGGGTGGGAATGATCGGCCTGTCCTACGCCGCTGTGCCTCTCTATCGCCTGTACTGCCAGGTGAGTCTCACACACACAGAAACACACTGTGCTCGGGCTCTGTGACCCCTCTGCTCGTCTGCCAGGCCACGGGACTGGGCGGCACGGCAGTAGCTGGACACGATGCAGATCAGGTGGAGACGATGAAGCCGGTGAAAGAACGCATCATCAAAGTTACGTTCAACGCCGACACACACGCCAGCATACAGTGGAACTTCAAGCCGCAGCAGACGGAGATCTTTGTAAGAGTTTTTGCTTCTTGTTGAACTTCCTGTCACAGAAACATCCCGAACATCGTTGAGTTGAAACTCTCTCCAGGTGGTTCCAGGTGAGACGGCGCTGGCCTTCTACAGAGCGAAGAACCCCACAGATAAATCAATCATCGGCATCTCCACCTACAACGTGGTGCCCTTTGAGGCGGGACAGTACTTCAACAAGATCCAGGTGAGACTCTGGAGGTGCGTACCTGCAGCTGTTTTGGGTCTGCAGCGTTTGATAGTGACTCTGTGTTTTTATAAAGTGGTGGAGATCAGTGATTGGTCACACAGCTGGAGGAGACGTGAACCTTCACCTGTACTTTATTGTGATTATAGGAGAAACCTCTGACTTCACTGTTTATTTAAACTTGTTAATCTTTCTGAATCTTTTTCATATAAGACAAATAAAACCACAGAAGAAGAAGAGCAACCGTTCCTGCAGCAGCTAAAAAACAGATGTTTTTCTTTTCAGTGTTTTTGCTTTGAGGAACAGCGTCTGAACCCTCACGAGGAGGTCGACATGCCCGTCTTCTTCTACATCGATCCGGAGTTCGACGACGACCCCAGGATGGCTCGGGTCGACACCATCACGCTGTCCTACACCTTCTTTGAGGCTAAAGAGGGTCAGAACCTTCCTCTGCCTGGATACAGCTACAACTGACCCGGATCTCTTCCCAGTGAATTCAGACGGATCTTTCTCCAAACCTTCTGTTTGTCAGGAGGAACATGGACATGAAACTCTGGTGTAGAAGAAACTCACAGAGAAAATCCCCCAAAACCTCCACCAGAGACCACCTTACATGGAATAATCAGCTGATTTCAGTCCATGAAAGAACATGTCTGAACAGAAAGTTTGTCTCTGAACAGACGTTGAGATGTTCAGCCTCTTCAGGACGAAAGTTCTGGGTTCCAGGCTTCTCTCGTGCTTCCTGAAACCAGAGTCCACGTCTGGACGTCCGCTCAGCAGCTTCTGGTGGAGCTGATGAAGCTTCTCATTAACGTTGGATTTAATTATCTGAATCCAGATCAGTAAATTATATTAAAAACTGTTTCATAAAAGCAGCTATTTTTTATGTTTTATTTCTAGTCCAGGTTTGGTTGGCCTTCCTGTCAGCAGAGTCTCACAGACAGAAATGATGATGTTCAGTCTGTGGTGGTTATTGATCTGTTGGACAGTGTCTCTGTGAAGGGACATGTTTCTACAGCATCAAAGATGGTGGTTGTTTCTCCTGATGACGTCAAGTTAAACCTCTCAACACCACTAATGATAAATGAATTAAAAACATCTGTAATGAAACTTTTTATTAGTACGTTTTAAAGCAGATGGTCTATTATCACGTATATATAACTGTTACTTTCTACTAAGTATTTTGTTAAATTATGATTGAATATATTTTTGAAGAATTATTTTAAAATCAAAAGTAAATTTGAGCCCTAAAACAGATCAGATGATTTTTTTACTGGTTATCATTTATTTTATCTGTCGGTGTTCCACAAGGAGTGATTCTGGTCCAAGACATTACAGAACACCTGTATGACGAGCCTGCACTCACAGGTAGTAACGCACGAACCCGTCCGCTTGCTGAAGGTGCCGTGGGTTAAACTAAGACTCGACAGGTGACCCTCCAGGCCAGCAGGGGGCGTGAACCCGCTCTGTCAGGTGGTTTGGTAGCGCTTCCTGAAGATCTGTGTTAGTTTGGAGTCTGACGGTGGATTAAACGTTCAGTCAGAGTCAGAACCGACAACCAGCAGCCGAACCGGTCCACTTGGTTCCGAAGCACCTCTGATGAAAACACCTGAATCTGTCACAGGTCGGGTCATTCAGAATGTTGAGTTAATTAACGTTTGCTGTTACCTTCAGGAGATGGAGATAAAACCTGAGACAGGTGAGGTCCAAACAGCTGGACGGAAATAGTCAAATTCAGGCAGAAAATAGAAATTCCTCTTCGATTCTGAATCCAGCGCCCAGGTGGTTAAATCCGTCTGAGAGCCAGTTTGGGTTCACCTGTGCACCTGCAGGTCCTGGTGTTTTTACTTGACTCTCACTTCCGGACTTGTTGGGTTCTGTGTCAGCAGGCAGGATGAGACTCTGCTGGTGGTTGATGATCCATCTTCTCCTGCTCTTCATCTCCACTGAAGCTCGCGGTGACCTCTTCGCCTCCATCGGTGAGTCTCTGCTTCCTGATGAACCGGACTCGGGTCACCGAACAGACTCTGAACTGGGTCTTTGGTCTCTGAGACTCTGTTCGGTTTCTGTAAACATTAAACTGGATCATTAAATGTGTTGATCTGATGTTCCTGCAGTGGTAGAAGTTCAGACTGGGTGTGATCAGAACCATTAAAGCGGGTCGGTTCTGTGTGTTTGCTCAGGTCAGATGACGGACCTGCTGTGGATGGAGAAGGACCTGGTCACCTCACTGAAGGACTACATCAGAGCCGAGGAGGACAAACTGCAGCGGATCAGAAGGTGAACAACATCGAACCCATCAGAACTAGACCCCCTTATGGGCTGGAACTGTTATGTTGGATGGTTCTGAACAGCTACAGTGGGGCAAAAAAGTATTTAGTCAGCCACCAATTGTGTAAGTTCTCCCACTTAAAAAGATCAGAGAGGCCTGTAATTTTCATCATAGGTATACCTCAACTATGAGAGACAAAATGAGGAAAAAAAATCCAGAAAATCACATTGTCTGATTTTTAAAGAATTTATTTGCAAATTATGGTGGAAAATAAGTATTTGGTCACCTACAAACAAGTAAGATTTCTGGCTTTCACAGACCTGTAACTTCTTTAAGAGGCTCCTCGGTCCTCCACTCGTTACCTGTATTAATGGCACCTGTGTGAACTCGTTATCAGTATAAAAGACACCTGTCCACAACCTCAAACAGTCACGCTCCAAACTCCACTATGGCCAAGACCAAAGAGCTGTCAAAGGACACCAGAAACAAAATTGTAGACCTTCACCAGGCTGGGAAGACTGAATCTGCAATAGGTAAGCAGCTTGGTGTGAAGAAATCAACTGTGGGAGCAATTATTAGAAAATGGAAGACATACAAGACCACTGATAATCTCCCTCGATCTGGGGCTCCACACAAGATCTCACCCCGTGGGGTCAAAATGATCACAAGAACGGTGAGCAAAAATCCCAGAACCACACGGAGGGACCTAGTGAATGACCTGCAGAGAGCTGGGACCAAAGTAACAAAGGCTACCATCAGTAACACACTACGCCGCCAGGGACTCAAATCCTGCAGTGCCAGACGTGTCCCCCTGCTGAAGCCAGGACACGTCCAGGCCCGTCTGCGGTTTGCTAGAGAGCATTTGGATGATCCAGAAGAGGATTGGGAGAACATCATATGGTCAGATGAAACCAAAATAGAAGTTTTTGGTAGAAACTCAACTTGTTGTGTTTGGAGGGGAAAGAATGCTGAGTTGGATCCAAAGAACACCATACCTACTGTAAAGCATGGGGGTGGAAACATCATGCTTTGGGGCTGTTTTTCTGCAAGGGGATCAGGACGACTGATCCGTGTAAAGGAAAGAATGAATGGGGCCATGTATCGTAAGATTTTGAGTGAAAACCTCCTTCCATCAGCAAGGGCATTGAAAATGAGACGTGGCTGGGTCTTTCAGCATGACAATGATCCCAAACACACCGCCCGGGCAACGAAGGAGTGGCTTCGTAAGAAGCATTTCAAGGTCCTGGAGTGGCCTAGCCAGTCTCCAGATCTCAACCCCATAGAAAATCTCTGGAGGGAGTTGAAAGTCTGTGTTGCCCAGCGTCAGCCCCAAAACATCACTGCTCTAGAGGAGATCTGCATGGAGGAATGGGCCAAAATACCAGCAACAGTGTGTGAAAACCTTGTGAAGACTTACAGAAAACGTTTGACCTCTGTCATTGCCAACAAAGGCTATATAACAAAGTATTGAGATTAACTTTTGTTATTGACCAAATACTTATTTTCCACCATAATTTGCAAATAAATTCTTTAAAAATCAGACAATGTGATTTTCTGGATTTTTTTNTGGTATTTTGGCCCATTCCTCCATGCAGATCTCCTCTAGAGCAGTGATGTTTTGGGGCTGACGCTGGGCAACACAGACTTTCAACTCCCTCCAGAGATTTTCTATGGGGTTGAGATCTGGAGACTGGCTAGGCCACTCCAGGACCTTGAAATGCTTCTTACGAAGCCACTCCTTCGTTGCCCGGGCGGTGTGTTTGGGATCATTGTCATGCTGAAAGACCCAGCCACGTCTCATTTTCAATGCCCTTGCTGATGGAAGGAGGTTTTCACTCAAAATCTTACGATACATGGCCCCATTCATTCTTTCCTTTACACGGATCAGTCGTCCTGATCCCCTTGCAGAAAAACAGCCCCAAAGCATGATGTTTCCACCCCCATGCTTTACAGTAGGTATGGTGTTCTTTGGATCCAACTCAGCATTCTTTCCCCTCCAAACACGACAAGTTGAGTTTCTACCAAAAAGTTCTATTTTGGTTTCATCTGACCATATGATGTTCTCCCAATCCTCTTCTGGATCATCCAAATGCTCTCTAGCAAACCGCAGACGGGCCTGGACGTGTCCTGGCTTCAGCAGGGGGACACGTCTGGCACTGCAGGATTTGAGTCCCTGGCGGCGTAGTGTGTTACTGATGGTAGCCTTTGTTACTTTGGTCCCAGCTCTCTGCAGGTCATTCACTAGGTCCCTCCGTGTGGTTCTGGGATTTTTGCTCACCGTTCTTGTGATCATTTTGACCCCACGGGGTGAGATCTTGCGTGGAGCCCCAGATCGAGGGAGATTATCAGTGGTCTTGTATGTCTTCCATTTTCTAATAATTGCTCCCACAGTTGATTTCTTCACACCAAGCTGCTTACCTATTGCAGATTCAGTCTTCCCAGCCTGGTGAAGGTCTACAATTTTGTTTCTGGTGTCCTTTGACAGCTCTTTGGTCTTGGCCATAGTGGAGTTTGGAGCGTGACTGTTTGAGGTTGTGGACAGGTGTCTTTTATACTGATAACGAGTTCACACAGGTGCCATTAATACAGGTAACGAGTGGAGGACCGAGGAGCCTCTTAAAGAAGTTACAGGTCTGTGAAAGCCAGAAATCTTACTTGTTTGTAGGTGACCAAATACTTATTTTCCACCATAATTTGCAAATAAATTCTTTAAAAATCAGACAATGTGATTTTCTGGATTTTTTTTCCTCATTTTGTCTCTCATAGTTGAGGTATACCTATGATGAAAATTACAGGCCTCTCTGATCTTTTTAAGTGGGAGAACTTACACAATTGGTGGCTGACTAAATACTTTTTTGCCCCACTGTATATGGGACCAAGTGTGTATGGAACCGGGCGCTGGAAGAATTGGGTGCTTGTGGAACCGAGTGCTGGTGGAACCGGGCTCTAGTGGAACCGGGAGCTTTTAGGGCCAGGCACTTGTAGAACCGCTTGCTTGTGGAACCCGATGCTTGTGTAACCGGGTGCTGGTGTAACCGGGTGCTGGTGTAACCGGGTGCTGGTGGAACCGGGTGCTTGTGGAACCGGGTGCTTGTGGAACCGGGTGCTGGTGGAACCGGGTGCTGGTGATGTTATTGTTGTTTCATCTCATTTTAAAAGCAGCTGGAAACGTTTCCTTTTCTGATACTTTTCAAATGAAAGATTTTTTAATCTGTAAACATCAAAATCCTGAATCCACCTGGACCGAAACATCGTCCAGAGTTCTGATCCGTGTGTGTGTGTGTGTGTGTGCAGGTGGGCAGATAAACTGGACATCCTGTCAGCTGCTGCCACTCAGGACCCTGAAGGTTTTTTGGGACAGCCAGTAAACGCCTTCAAGCTGATAAAGAGACTCAACACAGAGTGGGCGGAGCTAGAGAGCCTGGTGCTGACAGACGTGTCTGACGGTAAACACACTCAGAGTTTGATCTTTACAAAAGGAATGTCCAGGATCATCCTGCTCGGGTCTGAATCCAGCTGTCAGGCCTAAAAAGGTCTCTGATCCCTCAACCAGGTCCTAGTTCTAACTCTGATACAGTTCTTTATGTTTTACATCCAATTTACATTTGATTTAATGTTTAAATCCATTTTTTTCTATGAAAACTTTTATAAAGATTCACCACTAGATGTCACTCAATCCTTCAAAATATAAAAAAAATCCTAGTTTCTTTAGTTCTAGAACAGAATGAGTTCTAAAGAAAAAACAACTGAAAACAATCATTTCACTCAATATATAAAAACAGTTTATTAGATATGCAGGTGCTTCCATTGAATCAGTCTGTTACCATGGTAACAATAACAAAACCTAACTTCCTCTTCTGTTTCAGTGTTCGTCTCCAACCTGACCATCATGAGACAGAACTTCCCCAACGATGATGACCAGACTGGAGCAGCTAAAGCCCTGATGAGACTTCAGGACACCTACCAGCTGGACACCAGCACCATCTCCACAGGACAGCTGCCGGGTCAGCAGAACAGTTCAGAGTCAGTCCTGATGAGGGAGTCAGAATCAGTGTCATGACACACACACACACCCAGAACAGAACCCAGGTCCCTGGTCCTTGTCTGGTCTCTGCCAGGTCCTTGGCTGGTCCCTACCAGGTCCCTGCCTGGTCCTTGTCTGGTCTCTACCTGGTCCCTGTCTGGTCTCTACCTGGTCCCTGTCTGGTCTTTGTCTGGTCCCTGCCTGGTCTCTACCTGGTCTCTGTCTGGTCCCTGTCTGGTCCCTGCCTGGTCTCTACCTGGTCCCTGTCTGGTCTCTGCCTGGTCCCTGTCTGGTCTCTACCTGGTCTCTGCCTGGTCCCTGTCTGGTCTCTACCTGGTCCCTGTCTGGTCCCTGTCTGGTCTCTACCTGGTCTCTACCTGGTCCCTGTCTGGTCCCTGTCTGGTCTCTACCTGGTCCCTGTCTGGTCTCTACCTGGTCCCTGTCTGGTCCCTGTCTGGTCCCTGCCTGGTCTCTACCTGGTCCCTGTCTGGTCTCTGCCTGGTCCCTGTCTGGTCTCTACCTGGTCTCTACCTGGTCCCTGTCTGGTCCCTGTCTGGTCTCTACCTGGTCCCTGTCTGGTCTCTACCTGGTCCCTGTCTGGTCTCTACCTGGTCCCTGTCTGGTCTCTGCTTGGTCTCTGCCTGGTCCCTGCCTGGTCCCTGTCTGGTCCCTGCCTGGTCTCTGCCTGGTCCCTGCCTGGTCTCTACCTGGTCCCTGTCTGGTCTCTACCTGGTCCCTGTCTGGTCCCTGTCTGGTCTCTACCTGGTCCCTGTCTGGTCTCTGTCTGGTCCCTGTCTGGTCCCTGCCTGGTCCCTGTCTGGTCTCTGTCTGGTCCCTGTCTGGTCTCTGCCTGGTCTCTACCTGGTCCCTGTCTGGTCTCTGTCTGGTCCCTGTCTGGTCTCTGTCTGGTCCCTGTCTGGTCCCTGCCTGGTCTCTGCCTGGTCCCTGTCTGGTCTCTACCTGGTCCCTGTCTGGTCTCTGTCTGGTCCCTGCCTGGTCTCTACCTGGTCCCTGTCTGGTCTCTACCTGGTCCCTGTCTGGTCCCTGTCTGGTCCCTGTCTGGTCCCTGTCTGGTCCCTGTCTGGTCTCTACCTGGTCCCTGTCTGGTCCCTGTCTGGTCTCTACCTGGTCCCTGTCTGGTCTCTACCTGGTCTCTACCTGGTCCCTGCCTGGTCTCTACCTGGTCCCTGTCTGGTCTCTGCCTGGTCCCTGCCTGGTCTCTGCCTGGTCCCTGCCTGGTCCCTGCCTGGTCTCTGCCTGGTCCCTGCCTGGTCTCTGCCTGGTCCCTGCCTGGTCCCTGCCTGGTCCCTGCCTGGTCCCTGCCTGGTCCCTGTCTGGTCCCTGCCTGGTCTCTACCTGGTCCCTGTCTGGTCTCTGCCTGGTCCCTGCCTGGTCTCTGCCTGGTCCCTGTCTGGTCTCTACCTGGTCCCTGTCTGGTCTCTACCTGGTCCCTGCCTGGTCTCTACCTGGTCCCTGTCTGGTCTCTGCCTGGTCCCTGTCTGGTCCCTGCCTGGTCTCTGCCTGGTCCCTGTCTGGTCCCTGTCTGGTCTCTACCTGGTCCCTGTCTGGTCCCTGTCTGGTCTCTACCTGGTCCCTGCCTGGTCTCTACCTGGTCCCTGTCTGGTCTCTGCCTGGTCCCTGTCTGGTCCCTGTCTGGTCTCTACCTGGTCTCTGTCTGGTCCCTGTCTGGTCCCTGCCTGGTCTCTACCTGGTCCCTGTCTGGTCCCTGCCTGGTCCCTGTCTGGTCCCTGCCTGGTCTCTGCCTGGTCCCTGTCTGGTCTCTGCCTGGTCCCTGCCTGGTCCCTGCCTGGTCTCTGCCTGGTCCCTGTCTGGTCTCTACCTGGTCCCTGTCTGGTCTCTACCTGGTCCCTGTCTGGTCTCTGTCTGGTCCCTGTCTGGTCCCTGTCTGGTCCCTGCCTGGTCTCTGCCTGGTCCCTGTCTGGTCTCTACCTGGTCCCTGTCTGGTCCCTGCCTGGTCCCTGTCTGGTCCCTGCCTGGTCTCTGCCTGGTCCCTGTCTGGTCTCTGCTTGGTCCCTGCCTGGTCTCTACCTGGTCCCTGTCTGGTCCCTGCCTGGTCCCTGTCTGGTCTCTGTCTGGTCTCTACCTGGTCCCTGTCTGGTCCCTGTCTGGTCCCTGTCTGGTCTCTACCTGGTCCCTGCCTGGTCTCTACCTGGTCCCTGTCTGGTCTCTGCCTGGTCCCTGTCTGGTCTCTACCTGGTCTCTACCTGGTCCCTGTCTGGTCCCTGTCTGGTCTCTACCTGGTCCCTGTCTGGTCTCTGTCTGGTCCCTGTCTGGTCTCTGTCTGGTCCCTGTCTGGTCCCTGCCTGGTCTCTGTCTGGTCCCTGCCTGGTCTCTACCTGGTCCCTGTCTGGTCCCTGTCTGGTCTCTGTCTGGTCCCTGTCTGGTCTCTGTCTGGTCCCTGTCTGGTCCCTGCCTGGTCTCTGCCTGGTCCCTGTCTGGTCTCTACCTGGTCCCTGTCTGGTCTCTGTCTGGTCCCTGTCTGGTCTCTGTCTGGTCCCTGTCTGGTCTCTGCCTGGTCTCTGTCTGGTCTCTGTCTGGTCTCTACCTGGTCCCTGTCTGGTCTCTACCTGGTCCCTGTCTGGTCTCTGTCTGGTCCCTGTCTGGTCCCTGTCTGGTCTCTACCTGGTCCCTGTCTGGTCTCTACCTGGTCTCTACCTGGTCCCTGCCTGGTCTCTACCTGGTCCCTGTCTGGTCCCTGTCTGGTCTCTACCTGGTCCCTGTCTGGTCCCTGTCTGGTCTCTACCTGGTCCCTGTCTGGTCTCTGTCTGGTCCCTGTCTGGTCCCTGTCTGGTCTCTACCTGGTCCCTGTCTGGTCTCTACCTGGTCCCTGCCTGGTCTCTGCCTGGTCCCTGTCTGGTCTCTACCTGGTCCCTGTCTGGTCCCTGTCTGGTCTCTGTCTGGTCCCTGCCTGGTCTCTGCCTGGTCCCTGTCTGGTCTCTACCTGGTCCCTGCCTGGTCCCTGTCTGGTCCCTGCCTGGTCTCTGCCTGGTCCCTGTCTGGTCTCTACCTGGTCCCTGTCTGGTCTCTACCTGGTCTCTACCTGGTCCCTGCCTGGTCTCTACCTGGTCCCTGTCTGGTCCCTGTCTGGTCCCTGTCTGGTCTCTACCTGGTCCCTGTCTGGTCCCTGTCTGGTCTCTACCTGGTCCCTGTCTGGTCTTTGCCTGGTCCCTGTCTGGTCTCTACCTGGTCTCTACCTGGTCCCTGTCTGGTCCCTGTCTGGTCTCTACCTGGTCCCTGTCTGGTCCCTGCCTGGTCCCTGTCTGGTCCCTGCCTGGTCTCTGCCTGGTCCCTGTCTGGTCTCTACCTGGTCTCTGTCTGGTCCCTGTCTGGTCTCTACCTGGTCCCTGCCTGGTCTCTACCTGGTCCCTGTCTGGTCTCTGCCTGGTCCCTGTCTGGTCTCTACCTGGTCCCTGCCTGGTCTCTACCTGGTCCCTGTCTGGTCTCTACCTGGTCCCTGTCTGGTCCCTGCCTGGTCTCTACCTGGTCCCTGTCTGGTCTCTACCTGGTCCCTGCCTGGTCCCTGCCTGGTCTCTGCCTGGTCCCTGTCTGGTCTCTGCCTGGTCCCTGTCTGGTCTCTACCTGGTCCCTGCCTGGTCTCTACCTGGTCCCTGCCTGGTCTCTACCTGGTCCCTGTCTGGTCTCTACCTGGTCCCTGTCTGGTCCCTGTCTGGTCCCTGTCTGGTCTCTACCTGGTCCCTGTCTGGTCCCTGTCTGGTCCCTTTCTGGTCTCTACCTGGTCCCTGTCTGGTCCCTGTCTGGTCTCTACCTGGTCCCTGTCTGGTCTCTACCTGGTCCCTGTCTGGTCCCTGTCTGGTCCCTGCCTGGTCCCTGTCTGGTCTCTGTCTGGTCTCTACCTGGTCCCTGTCTGGTCCCTGTCTGGTCCCTGTCTGGTCTCTGTCTGGTCCCTGTCTGGTCCCTGCCTGGTCTCTGTCTGGTCTCTGCCTGGTCCCTGCCTGGTCTCTGCCTGGTCCCTGTCTGGTCCCTGCCTGGTCTCTGCCTGGTCCCTGTCTGGTCTCTGCCTGGTCCCTGTCTGGTCTCTACCTGGTCTCTACCTGGTCTCTACCTGGTCCCTGTCTGGTCTCTACCTGGTCCCTGTCTGGTCCCTGTCTGGTCTCTACCTGGTCCCTGTCTGGTCTCTACCTGGTCCCTGTCTGGTCCCTGTCTGGTCCCTGTCTGGTCCCTGTCTGGTCTCTACCTGGTCCCTGCCTGGTCCCTGTCTGGTCCCTGCCTGGTCCCTGTCTGGTCTCTGCCTGGTCCCTGTCTGGTCTCTACCTGGTCCCTGTCTGGTCTCTGTCTGGTCCCTGTCTGGTCTCTGTCTGGTCCCTGCCTGGTCTCTACCTGGTCCCTGTCTGGTCTCTACCTGGTCCCTGTCTGGTCCCTGCCTGGTCTCTACCTGGTCCCTGCCTGGTCCCTACCTGGTCCCTGTCTGGTCTCTGCCTGGTCCCTGTCTGGTCTCTGCCTGGTCTCTGCCTGGTCCCTGTCTGGTCCCTGCCTGGTCTCTGCCTGGTCCCTGTCTGGTCTCTACCTGGTCCCTGTCTGGTCTCTACCTGGTCCCTGTCTGGTCCCTGTCTGGTCTCTACCTGGTCCCTGTCTGGTCCCTGTCTGGTCTCTACCTGGTCCCTGTCTGGTCTCTACCTGGTCCCTGTCTGGTCCCTGTCTGGTCCCTGTCTGGTCTCTACCTGGTCCCTGTCTGGTCCCTGTCTGGTCTCTACCTGGTCCCTGTCTGGTCTCTGTCTGGTCCCTGTCTGGTCCCTGTCTGGTCCCTGCCTGGTCTCTGCCTGGTCCCTGTCTGGTCTCTGCCTGGTCCCTGTCTGGTCTCTACCTGGTCCCTGTCTGGTCTCTATCTGGTCCCTGCCTGGTCTCTGCCTGGTCCCTGTCTGGTCTCTACCTGGTCCCTGTCTGGTCTCTGTCTGGTCCCTGCCTGGTCTCTACCTGGTCCCTGTCTGGTTCCTGCCTGGTCTCTGTCTGGTCTCTGCCTGGTCCCTGCCTGGTCTCTGCCTGGTCCCTGTCTGGTCTCTGTCTGGTCTCTGCCTGGTCCCTGCCTGGTCTCTGCCTGGTCCCTGTCTGGTCCCTGCCTGGTCTCTGCCTGGTCCCTGCCTGGTCTCTGTCTGGTCTCTGCCTGGTCTCTGTCTGGTCTCTGCCTGGTCCCTGTCTGGTCCCTGCCTGGTCTCTGCCTGGTCCCTGTCTGGTCTCTGCCTGGTCCCTGCCTGGTCTCTGCCTGGTCCCTGCCTGGTCCCTGCCTGGTCCCTGTCTGGTCTCTGCCTGGTCCCTGTCTGGTCCCTGTCTGGTCCCTGTCTGGTCTCTGTCTGGTCCCTGTCTGGTCCCTGTCTGGTCCCTGCCTGGTCTCTACCTGGTCCCTGTCTGGTCCCTGTCTGGTCTCTACCTGGTCCCTGTCTGGTCCCTGCCTGGTCTCTGCCTGGTCCCTGTCTGGTCTCTGCCTGGTCCCTGTCTGGTCTCTGCCTGGTCCCTGTCTGGTCTCTACCTGGTCCCTGTCTGGTCCCTGCCTGGTCTCTACCTGGTCCCTGTCTGGTCCCTGTCTGGTCTCTGCCTGGTCCCTGCCTGGTCTCTACCTGGTCCCTGTCTGGTCCCTATCTGGTCCCTGCCTGGTCTCTGCCTGGTCCCTGTCTGGTCTCTACCTGGTCCCTGTCTGGTCTCTGCCTGGTCCCTGTCTGGTCTCTACCTGGTCCCTGTCTGGTCTCTGCCTGGTCCCTGTCTGGTCTCTACCTGGTCCCTGTCTGGTCTCTACCTGGTCCCTGCCTGGTCTCTGCCTGGTCCCTGTCTGGTCTCTACCTGGTCCCTGTCTGGTCTCTGTCTGGTCCCTGTCTGGTCTCTGCTTGGTCTTTGCATGGTCTTTGCCTGGTCCCTGTCTGCCAGTGATTAGATCATCTTATTAGGACCCATGAAGGTCTTCCAGGCAGGTTCCACATGGATGAGAGTCTCAGACAGACCTGGAACTCACTGGATTGAGTTTATTTGTTTAATATTATTATTTATTTATTTATATGTATGTATGTATAAATATCCACTGTGGCCTGGGAACATGTCAGGATTATATAACGGGTCATAAATATATCCGGTCCTGTTTGAACCTCCTGATCTGGTCCCCATTCCCTGGTGACAGGATGTCCATGTTTCTCCTCTTATTGTCTGTTTGTCCTCAGGCTCGTCCTCGGTCTCCTTAGCGTGGAGCGTTCTGAAGGTAGAGGACTGCTTCGACCTCGGGAAGGTGGCGTACTCTGAGGCCGACTACTACCACACAGAGCTGTGGATGACTCAGGCCTTAAAGCAGCTGGACCAGGGCGAGACCTCCAGCTCTGTAGATGCTGTTGCCATCCTGGACTACCTGAGTTACTCTGTGTACCAGCAGGGGGAGCTGCAGAGAGCTCTGGACTTCACCAGAAGACTACTGGAACTGGGTCGGTACCACCAGAATTTCTGAGTCCAACAGATATTAATCTGTTTGATCTTAATTTGTAATTCTTAAAAGCTTCAGTGATCCAGGATCTGTCAGACTTGGTTTAAATTCAAGGATGAATCAGAACTGGATTCTGTCTGGTTTTGATTCTCATAAACCTCTCTAAATGGATCCTGGACTTATTGATCCTTATTGACCTTCACCATTAGAACCCCATCTTATAGACCTGTTCCCAGGGAACTCCCCCTTCAGCTGGTTGTCATGGTAGTAGGCGGAGCCTGGCGTTACTGCCTTACTCACCTTTAGTTTTGGTTCTGCCCAGTTAGACCCGACACACCAGCGAGCCAACGGCAACCTGAAGTACTTTGAGTACCAGCTGGACAAACAGAAGAAGGTGGAAGAAGGAAATGAGGAGGAGCAGAGACGGAGGAGGGCAAGTCAGGGTCGCCGTGACGACTACCTGCCAGAGAGGAACAAGTACGAGCAGCTGTGTCGCGGTGAAGGTGTTCAGATGGTGAGCAGACAGAAACACATGCACACGTCTGTCACATGACCTCAACAACGTCTCATCCTCCTTCCTGTTAGACTCCTCGTAGGCAGAGCCGCCTCTTCTGCCGTTACTATAACAACAACCGCCATCCAAGATACGTGATTGGGCCGGTGAAGCAGGAAGACGAGTGGGACCGCCCCCACATCATCCGGTACTATGACATCATGTCTGATAAGGAGATGGAGAAGATCAAAGAGCTGGCCAAACCCAGGGTGAGTGTATGTTTATATGTGTGGAGTCTGAGCAGCATGTTTCACACTGAATCTCCTCTGAATCTCCTCACACACCTGCTTTGTTTAGTAAATAAATAACCACATGTAAAAGCGTACTTCCCTTAATGACAAGCAAAAGGTGATAAGTTAAAAGAAGGCGGAGTTACAGACTGAGTCTTCAGATCAGAATCTAGTTCCACTGCTGCAGGGAGGGGGGGGGGGTGCTCCTCCTAACCCCGCACTCTCCCCCCACATACACACACACCAGCTGAAATCCTGCAGCAGAGAATAAACCGTAAAGATCATTTAACGTTGCCGTTTAAAGAAACTCAGAACTGGATCAGACACCAGATCCAGATCTGCGTTGTGAAACTTTCTTTGATCAGCTTGTGAACATTTTTGAAACGATTGTATAGATTGAATATTGTGATTTTGGTCTCTGTGGTCTGATCAGGGACTGAAACTCTGTCAGCTTCATGTTTCTGCTGTATTTATATTTAAACCTTCAGAGTTATTAAGTTTTAAGCATGTTTCTTTTTTGTTGAATCACATTAATAGACCTGAGTGGGATTCAAACCACCGAGCTGATGCAGTAGTTCATGTGTTAATCCCTCAACACATTCTCAAACAGTTCATCGTGGAACACAGTGGGCCTGGAGATAACAGAACCATAAAGGTTCAGGTCTATCTTGCTTCCCCCCCCCGACCCACCTGTAATGAGCCTCCTCTCTTTCTCTCTCTCTGGTTCTCTCTGATGGACGGATGAATTAGCTCAGACGTGCTACAGTTCACGACCCTCAGACGGGAACATTGACCACAGCTCATTACAGAGTCTCCAAGAGGTAAGAGAACCTATCAGCTGCTGATGCTTCCAACCTAGAACCCATCAGACTGATTGATCCTTGGTTTGGTGCTGGAACCACAGAAATGATTCTGAGTTCACGTAAAAGATCAACAGTTACCCTCTGAACATAGAACAGTCAGAACATTTTCCCCAGTTGGCATCATGTTTAGTTCTGGTTAGTTCTGACCCGTCTCCTTTTAGACCTGGTGAACCTCTGAAGTTTTGCCTTTTCATCAGCAGCAGATTTTTAAATTCAGGAAGTTAAGATATGGAGATTTGATGAATCTGATCCAAGTTGTCCCACAGTGTCTCAATTGGACCATGGCTCAGGTGGTAGAGTGGTCGTCCGGTAACTAGATGGTCACCGGTTCAATCCCCCCGGAAANAGATTACCTTGCCGTTGTGTCAAATACAAACCCAACATGCCTCCCATAATGCACCTGGTGCAGACACAAACGCAACCTGTTTCCCATAATGCACCTGGTGCAGACACAAACCCAACCTGTTTCCCATAATGCACCTGGTGCAGACACAAACGCAACCTGTCTCCCATAATGCACCTGGTGCAGACACAAACGCAACCTGTTTCCCATAATGCACCTGGTGCAGACACAAACCTAACCTGTCTCCCATAATGCACCTGGTGCAGACACAAAACCAGCCTTCCTCCCATAATACACCTGGTGCAGACACAAACCCAACCTGTTTCCCATAATGCACCTGTTGCAGACACAAACCCAACTGTCTCCCATAATGCACCTGGTGCAGACACAAACCCAACCTGTTTCCCATAATGCACCTGGTGCAGACACAAACCCAACCTGTTTCCCATAATGCACCTGGTGCAGACACAAACGCAACCCGTTTCCCATAATGCACCTGGTGCAGACACAAACGCAACCCGTTTCCCATAATGCACCTGGTGCAGACACAAACGCAACCCGTTTCCCATAATGCACTTGGTGCAGACACAAACCCAACATGCCTCCCATAATGCACCTGGTGGAGACACAAACCCAACCTGTCTCCCATAATGCACCTGGTGGAGACACAAACGCAACCTGTTTCCCATAATGCACCTGGTGGAGACACAAAACCAACCTGGCTCCCATAATGCACCTGGTGCAGACACAAACCCAACCTGCCTCCCATAATGCACCTGGTGCAGACACAAACCCAACCTGTTTCCCATAATGCACCTGGTGCAGACACAAACGCAACCTGTTTCCCATAATGCACCTGGTGCAGACACAAACGCAACCTGTTTCCCATAATGCACCTGGTGCAGACACAAACCTAACCTGTTTCCCATAATGCACCTGGCGCAGACACAAACGCAACCTGTTTCCCATAATGCACCTGGCGCAGACACAAACCTAACCTGTCTCCCATAATGCACCTGGTGCAGACACAAACCCAACCTGTTTCCCATAATGCACCTGGTGCAGACACAAACGCAACCTGTCTCCCATAATGCACCTGGTGCAGACACAAACGCAACCCGTTTCCCATAATGCACCTGGTGCAGACACAAACGCAACCCGTTTCCCATAATGCACCTGGTGCAGACACAAACGCAACCCGTTTCCCATAATGCACTTGGTGCAGACACAAACCCAACATGCCTCCCATAATGCACCTGGTGCAGACACAAACCCAACCTGTCTCCCATAATGCACCTGGTGGAGACACAAACGCAACCTGTTTCCCATAATGCACCTGGTGGAGACACAAAACCAACCTGGCTCCCATAATGCACCTGGTGCAGACACAAACCCAACCTGTTTCCCATAATGCACCTGGTGGAGACACAAAACCAGCCTTCCTCCCATAATGCACCTGGCGCAGACACAAACCCAACCTGTTTCCCATAATGCCACCTGGCGCAGACACAAACCTAACCTGTCTCCCATAATGCACCTGGTGGAGACACAAAACCAACCTGGCTCCCATAATGCACCTGGTGCAGACACAAACCCAACCTGTTTCCCATAATGCACCTGGTGGAGACACAAAACCAGCCTTCCTCCCATAATACACCTGGTGCAGACACAAACCCAACCTGTTTCCCATAATGCACCTGGTGCAGACACAAACCTAACCTGTCTCCCATAATGCACCTGGTGCAGACACAAAACCAGCCTTCCTCCCATAATGCACCTGGTGCAGACACAAACGCAACCTGTTTCCCATAATGCACCTGGCGCAGACACAAACGCAACCTGTTTCCCATAATGCACCTGGCGCAGACACAAACGCAACCTGTTTCCCATAATGCACCTGGAGCAGACACAAACGCAACCTGTCTCCCATAATGCACCTGGTGCAGACACAAAACCAGCCGTCCTCCCATAATGCACCTGGTGCAGACACAAACGCAACCCGTTTCCCATAATGCACCTGGTGCAGACACAAACGCAACCCGTTTCCCATAATGCACCTGGTGCAGACAAACGCAACCCGTTTCCCATAATGCACCTGGAGCAGACACAAACGCAACCCGTTTCCCATAATGCACTTGGTGCAGACACAAACCCAACATGCCTCCCATAATGCACCTGGTGCAGACACAAACCCAACCTGTTTCCCATAATGCACCTGGTGCAGACACAAACGCAACCTGTTTCCCATAATGCACCTGGTGCAGACACAAACGCAACCTGTTTCCCATAATGCACCTGGTGCAGACACAAACCCAGCCTTCCTCCCATAATGCACCTGGTGCAGACACAAACGCAACCTGTCTCCCATAATGCACCTGGTGCAGACACAAACCCAACCTTCCTCCCATAATGCACCTGGTGCAGACACAAACGCAACCTGTCTCCCATAATGCACCTGGTGCAGACACAAACCCAACTGTCTCCCATAATGCACCTGGTGCAGACACAAACGCAACCTGTTTCCCATAATGCACCTGGTGCAGACACAAAACCAACCTGTCTCCCATAATGCACCTGGTGCAGACACAAACCCAACCTTCCTCCCATAATGCACCTGGTGCAGACACAAACGCAACCTGTTTCCCATAATGCACCTGGTGCAGACACAAACCAACCTGTTTCCCATAATGCACCTGGTGCAGACACAAACGCAACCTGTTTCCCATAATGCACCTGGTGCAGACACAAAACCAGCCTTCCTCCCATAATGCACCTGGTGCAGACACAAACCCAACCTGTTTCCCATAATGCACCTGGTGCAGACACAAACCCAACTGTCTCCCATAATGCACCTGGTGCAGACACAAACGCAACCTGTTTCCCATAATGCACCTGGTGCAGACACAAACGCAACCTGTTTCCCATAATGCACCTGGTGCAGACACAAAACCAACCTGTTTCCCATAATGCACCTGGTGCAGACACAAACCCAACCTTCCTCCCATAATGCACCTGGTGCAGACACAAACGCAACCTGCTTACCATAATGCACCTGGTGCAGACACTAACCCAACCTTTCTCCCATAATGTCCTGTTTGTGTCCTCTGTCTACATGTCCTTAGCCTGTCTGTGTTCTCTGTCCACATGTCCTGTATGTGTTCTCTGTCCACATGTCCTAACCCTGTATGTGTTCTCTGTCCACTTGTCCTAACCCTGTCTCTGTGTCCTAGTGCCTGGCTCGGAGCGTTTGAACATCCGATTGTGGATAAAATCAACCAGAGGATCGAGGACATCACTGGTCTGGACATCAGCACTGCTGAGGACCTGCAGGTAAGAGCTCACATGAGACCTGTGAGTGCTGTAAACACTTCAGAAGACAGTTTGGACTATTTGTCCTGGCAGCAGTGCTGACATGATGATTTAAGAGACGTTAACCTTCTGACTGAATGTCGTCAGCTGAACATGAAACTACCAACAGCTAAACAAAACCAGAGTTCTGTTCATCACCTGCTTTGTCTGGATCAGCAGTCTGTCTTAATATAGTGGAACTTGGATTAGAGTTTGGATTATTGGAAATTAAAAGTTAAACCCAAACAGGTTTATCTTGTGTGTTTGATGCAGGTGGCGAACTACGGAGTTGGAGGACAGTATGAACCTCACTTTGACTTTGGACGGGTAAACCAGGCCTTCATACATTTTTAGTGGCACAGATACATACACTGGCCTCTTGATTAGGTCCACCTCGAAGGCTGTCTCTTAT